>JBBPCZ010030746.1:0-12025 GCA_037974445.1 Brycinus macrolepidotus
GAGAGAGAAAGAGGGAGAGAGAGATACAGAGAGAGAGGGGGAGAGAGAAAGAGGGAGAGAGAGATACAGAGAGAGAGGGGGAGAGAGAAAGAGGGAGAGAGAGATACAGAGAGAGAGAGAGAGAGATTTTTTCACCACAAACTGAATTCATATTTGTAAGCCAGTTTGAGGAACCTTATTGCAAAGGTCCTTGATAGAACCTTAAACTGGTTCACCTTCACATCACATGCATCTTAAAAAGGTTCGCCATGCTCTTCTCACGTTCTTTGCGAAAAGAGTTCCAAGATTCTCTGGCCTGCAGCAACCATGGAACCTTTCTTGGTTGCTCAGGACCCGTTCCACCAAGACAGAGAACCGCCATTTAAACATTCAAGCAGTTTCCTCAGGGATACATTAAGTTTTCTGATTCTTTGAATTGTCTCACATAAAAGGGTTTTTCAAACACTTTTTAGTAAAATCAGTGGTAGAACCCAAAGAGCCATGTGGATTCATAAATGGTTCTCTGTCTGGTTAAATGGTTCTTCTCTATGATGGAATTCCTGTCATAACTGGTTCTTTGAACATGTTGGAAAAATGGTTCTATATTGCACCAAAAATGTTAACTTTGGTTACTTTTGATACAAAACTATCATTCAAAGGTTTTTTTTCTGCACACCACAGGTTTTACCACTTATCCATTTATTTCATAAACTGCAGATTTTTATTCTTGTTAAACTGGAAAGTTGTTGAGTGAACAACTATAAATGAAAATCTGTGAAATAAACCAGTTTTAAGATGAAAGAATCTGTAACAGTGCAGGTCTGACTCCTAGTAACTGGTTGTGTGGTGATGCAGAGACAAATTCTAGACTGTCCTTTAACTTTAAATGCATTCGTTACTGTTTCAGCACTTAATAGCTTATTAAATATCTAACACTCATCTAGTGATCCACATTATAATTATAATTATACTGGGGGCTTTTTTTAATTTGTTCACAAAGAATACTAAGTGTATTTGTAGTAAATATGAAGTAAGTAACTTGCAAATGTAGAAAATCTCAGTGTGTGCCATAACTTGTGACTGGTGGTGTATGTGCTCCCATTGCTACACATTATCCAAACATTTCTTTTCACTGTTATGCTGATGTTACACAGCTTTTTGGCATGAAGCCCACTGGTCACTATTCTTTGAATAAGCTGCCTCACTTTTTAGAGGATATAAAAAGTTGGACGGTAAATCATTTTCCTCAAATAAATGAAATGTCATTTTACTTGGCCCTCAAAATCCACTGACAGACTTTCAGAAAAAATGAGGTGAGTTGTCACTGAAGTAAAATCCCGTCTGAAAACCTTGGAAGTAGTTTTGATACCGATCAAGGTTTGAAAGAATTAAATTAATTTAGTTCTACAAAGAGGAATTGCAAAAAGATCATTCATCTCTCTTTTCAAGACTTCAAAAAGTCATCTTTATATCATCCAGAGTAAATGACTGTAACCTCCTCCCAGACTGGATTACTGCGTCTGTCCCACCTACAGCTTGTTCAGAATGCAGCTGCTGGCGCTAAAGAGAGGGAACACGGTGTCCCTGTTCTCTCTATAGGCTTCGGATCCATTTTAGGGTCTTGCTATTTGTTTTTAGGCTCTAAATATCCCGCCCTCATTGTATATTACTGATTTTTTTCTCCTTCCGTTCGAGAACAAGACCACCCAGACCTGCAGATCTCCTGCCTGTTCCAAAGTCCCACCTTTACAATCTCCACTCAGGGTGGTGTTGTTTTTGGACCAAGATCATAGACCAGGGCTCAACTTGTAATATCAGCATTTGGCAACTTAACACAAACGACACACCCTCACCTGAACTTTCCTCGCTTCCTCCTAACTCTGTGCATATAGACACTGATCTTTTCTGCCTTAAACAAACAACTCTAACTCCAGCTGCCTCTGTATATACCCCCTTTTTATTATTATTGTACTGCATGTTCTCTGTCCTGCTGCTGCTGTATTTGCACAATTATATTTATTTTTGTTTACTTCTGTTCTGCATTTTTGCACACATAACTCTCTACTGCAAGAATACAGTATCTGTCATTATACTGTATTCATTCAAACTACTACTGGAGCTGTCAACTGCACTGTTTGTTTTCTTGTCCTGTTGTTTTGTTGCTCTTGTGTTTTTCTTGGATTCTCTGTTGTCCTGTCTGCACTTGTAGTCTTGTGGTGTTTTTGTCTTTGTTCTTTGTGGGTCTGTTTTTGTTGTTTGTGTTGCTCCATGGCCCTGGAGGAATGATATTTCATTTCACTGTGTATATGGTTAAAATGACAATAAACCTACCTGACTTGTCTAACGCATACCTTTTCTCTTAAGCATTTGCTGTAGTCTTTATGTCTTTTTAGTGTGCTTAGCGTTCTTTTTCTGTTCTTAGATTGCTTTGTTGAACATCTTTGGACAACATCAGCTGACTGTAAAACTGCTCTATGAATAAAACTTAATTACTTACCTATCAGTCACCATGAGTGGGATGGAAGGACTGAGAGGGAGAGGTCCTGTGTGGAATGGAGACCTGAGGATTATTACACTATTGCGGTGCCTCATTTGACATCGATATAAAAAGTCAGTAATAATGAATATGACAATATAATGTGACGGAAATTAAAGGGAGGCGGTTTGTGGGAACACTGTCCTCAGAAAACCTTAGAACAGCCTTTTCAGTATGAATTTGTTTCCATATGGAGCACAAAATTTCCATTTATGCTTTCGAGGCAGTTTACAGCCCTCTGAGCCAAATAATCACATCCAAACACCTGGAGGGTCACAGTGATTTGGCTTAAACAAAATATTTTTTTTTTTTTTAAACTTCTGTGATCTGTTTACCACACACACACACACTAGTGCTTGACCAAAAAGACTTCTTCCTTTTGACTGTTTGAAAGCAGAAGTTTTCATTACTTAGGCTTCAGCAGATAATATTGACCATAACTGAGTAATCATTACAGCCCTAGTAATAATTATCTAAAAGCATATATAAACATGGTTGTCATTTTACACATTAAAGGCAAACGGATGTTCACTTTATTACTCACCTTCTGTTTCTACTCACTGTTAGTACTTAAGAAGGTAAGGAAGTTTTATTTAAAGAGCAGTTTTATAATCAGTGAACAGAGGGTTCATGATGTTGACTTCCAAATTCCCCAGATCTCAATCTGATCGAGCTTCTGTGGGATAAACCAGTCCAATCAATGGAGGCCCCACCTCACAGCTTACAGGACTTAAAGGATCTGCTGGTGCAGAACCACAGACCTTCAGAGGTCTTGTGGAGTCCAGACCTCAACAGGTCAGAACATTAGGCTGGTCATTTTAATGTTATGGCTGATCAGTGTATAAGAGGACTGGACCCAGAATTGACCTTTGTGGGACTCCACAGGTAACATTATAAGACTCCCCCAGACTCTTTGTGACTCCCAGAGAATCGTCTTGACTCTCACAGACTCCTGCATACTTTCCTTAAACCCCATAGGCTCTCCTTGACTCCCACAATTCTAACAGACTCCCACAGATTGCCATTGACTCCCACAGACTCTCATAGACTCCCAGATTCTCTCTGACTTACAGAGATTCTCCTTGACTCCCTCACTGACAACAGAGACCTGTTTTACCATGGAGACCCTTGTGGGACTCCAGAGGTAACATAAGAGTCAGTGGCAGTCTGTGGGAGCCTGTTGTATCAATGGCAGACTGTGAGAGTCTTGCTATAATCTATGCGGGTCAAGAAGAGCCTGGGGGGGTGGTCGATGGGAAGTCTATGGGAACCAATGGAAGTCAGTGGGAATTTGTTGTAATCTATGAGAGTCACGAAGAGACTGTGGGAATCACCGAGAGTATATGGCAGTCAGCGGAAGTCAGTGAGAAACAGTAGCTGTCAGAGGGAATCAATGAGAGTAAATGGGAGTATACTGGAGTCTATGGGAGTTAATGGGTCAGTTATATGAGAGTCGATAAGTGCCAGCGAGAATCAATGAGGGAGAAATAATTAATCCAACATAGGAAGACTTTGAAGGCATGTAATGCGATGTGGGGGGATCTCAGAGGGTTAAAGCTTCCTAATGAGAACCTTTGGGAACTTTTCAGCTCTGGTTTTTGGAATTTAACAGAGCAGGAAAGTTCTGTCAGACAGAAAAGTTTTCACTTTTGATTTGGCAGTGTGCAGTCGAGTGCGTCCTGCCACCCCGCCTGTGTGTGTTGTGTCATTTTGTGCGGTTCGACTGCCCTACAGCTGTGTAGTGACAAGCGCTCTGGGGCAACCGCACCCTCAGGGCCCAAACACAGGCCCTCACATTCGTTTGAGACTTTTTAATGTCCTGAGGCAGGCTGAGGTTCGTTACAGGAGATTAACCCTTGCTGTTCCCGCCAGGATAAAATTGTGCTGCAGTTTCAGATGGATTATTTTCTGGCTGAAATGAGTGGAGAAATGATGTGGAACATGCAGCTTCTGAACTTTCCATCCAGACCAAGCAGAAGAGAGTATATTTTATTATGATCTGAATTTGAGGAGAAATTATTTTCATGTGTGGTGACGAGAAAAACTGAGAAAAGATAAACTGCCTTTAGTTATTTATTTATATATTTATATACATATTTAATCTGCCACAGTGGGTATTTCATTATGACCTTTAGATTAGAAATTGTGCTGTTCTGCGCCTGAGTGGTTCATAATTAATTAGATATTTTTATCCCCACGGATCCTCCTCTGTTTCCAAATCAGCTTCTCTTGCAGAGCAGATTTAGGTTCCTCTAGTGATTTAAAGGAGAGACACTAAAGGATATTGCAAACAACAAACTTCACAATGAATCTTGTCCAGCTGATCACTGATGTTCTTACAGATTTTTTTTATGTTGGACGTTTTGTAAAAGTTGACATTTACATATCCAAATGAGACCTTAAGTAGATATCTACCTAAATTTTCATAAATTCGCATATCCACAAATAAAAACCAAAAATCCAGCCTTTGGGTGAAGCTAGAATTAAAATGTTGATTTAATTTTGAGGATGCACTCCAAAAAGATGTTTTTACACAATAGATTAAAATATCACTGTTTTGTTGTTGTGGCCCCTTATAGTCACTGTGTGAACACACCACAGCACACAGTGTGAAATTCTTTCATGTAACCCATTCACCCAGTGAAGCAGCGGGTAGTCAGGAACACAGCGCCTGGGGAGCAGTGTGTGGGGACGGTACCTTGCTCAAGGGAACCTCAGAGGTGCCACTAGTAGTCCTGGGATTCAAACCCACAACCTTCTGATCACAGGGACAACTCCCTAACCGCTAGGCCACTAGCTGCGCTAATTAACAGCTGCATTTTTAATTTAAAAAATAATCCAAAATCCAGGTTTTAGTCACATAGTTGGAAATCTTTCTGCAAAATCCTTCACATTATGGTAAGGAATTAAATTCTGTAAAATTTCATGAATGCAGGTGTTGCAGAAGCTGATTGTTTTTAATGGGCTCTGAATGTGGAGGAAAGCTGATTTAGAGAAGAACAGTTTGATAAACTGGCCTCAGAGAACATGCACCATTTGGGCAAATGCTGTGATCAGTACAGACAGAATGGACATGCTTGAATATTGTTGTGAAATACTTCCTTTATAAGCTTTAACCATCTATATGCACTAAAATAAACCAATTGCTGTTGGGTTTTGACATTTTTGTGGTCACAGTTTAAGAAAAGAAATCTTATGGACGTACCTGATCCAAAAATCTGAGAAATGGTAGACAGGACCAAAGTCATCAATTCTGCCAGTAGGGCCTCACCTTAAGATCTCTGGGTCAAGAGAACTGAGAAATAGAGGCTTCAAAGACTATTTTATTATTATTTTTATCTATGGATGCTGGATGAATATCTCAGGGAATATGCTTTACTCTGTGGTGGTACCTCATCCTGGAGATGTAGAGGAAAAGATCTTTTTAGCTGCCTTTTACCAACTTTGTTCCATTATATCTCCGCTCTGAAATCTTTCAAATGTTGGTGTTTAGTTCTCATATTACTGCACTTTTAGCCAATTAGGTATTTATTCAAAAATAATAAATGTTTTTGATTTATGAGCTATTAAAAATGTCACATCCCACTTTCCATTACTGCTGCTTTCTTTGATAAATTAATTTATGCAGTTGCATGAAGCACATTTCAGTTTATAAAAGTGCCAAATATACAGTTAAAATAACATAGAGAAACACTTCACCCAGCGGTGGTACAATGCCAGTAGTGAACAAAGGTTGGTGGGCAGTAGTTAGCATTATGCAAATGAGACACTAGCTGGCATTTAGCCACTGTTAGCCATTTTAAAGCAGTTTTAAAATCAAGTCTGGAAAAAGTAATAAATTAAGGCTAACGGTGAGTAGTTTTGTGGTAGCTGGTGGTCTAGTGGTTAGTGAGTTCGCCCTTCGATCAGAAAGTTGTGGGTTCGAATCCCAAGACTGCTAGTGGCACCACTGAGGTACCCTTGAGCAAGGTACCGTCCCCACACACTGCCCCCCCGGACGCTGTGTTCCTGGCTGCCTGCTGCTTCACCTGGTGAATGTGTTAAATTAGTTAAATGGGTTACATTAGTTATATGGGTTAAATGCAGAGAAGAATTTTGTGCCGTTCACACTGTGTGCTGTGTTCACATATGACAAAATAGTCACTTTATTATGCAAATGATATGCTAGGCGAAGGTGAAGCATTGCTTTAGGGGCTCAGGGGAAACTGCGACTGTGTGCACTTCGTTACCTAATTGCTCCCTCACTGCTGCCTTGAAGTGAGTGAAAATGCTTCATGTTGCTCAGGTTCACTCGGCCTGAAGTCTGGAGTTGTGCTGAGTTGGGCTTCTGGAGAACAAACAGTGCAGTTTTCAAACCACCAAATCAAACCTGTCAGGAGCGGAGACATTGGGCGTTGTGGTGATGGTGGTGGGTTGAAATTTTCATGAGTTTTGTTCAGAGAGAAAGAGAGAGCAGTTGTGGAACGTTGACCTACACAGGCCTCGTCTTTCAGCTGAGCTTTACAGTCTCAAAACGTCTTGTGAAAGCAACATTGTTTCAATTAGCACAACCTCTACCTCCCTTTTTATCATTCATTGATTGTTCTTAGTTGATTTGCTGATTAACTGATTGATTCATTGATTTCATAGCTTGTAATTTTTTCTTTATCTAACATCTAATTTTGAAAGGTTGCTATTGTCAAGTGTTTTCAGAGTATCATCACTGAACCTGTAACACCCTGCCTTTGTTAATGTATATAACCTCGTTGTCAACAATTCAGTGCAAAATAAAACTCCATTACGCCTGGCCTGATGGTGTGTTGCTCTAATTTAGAACTATTAGCTTTGCCTTAAGGCAACTCTAGCTAACCAAGCTAACTTAAATGCCATGATGAATGTTTTTCTTTGCTATAAACTAAGGCCCTGTTGACTTACGCCTTGAGCACATCACTGACTGGATGGGACAAAACTTTCTGCAGGTAAATAAAGAGAAAATAAAGTAATTTATTTGGCCCTGACTTCCTTTCTAAATCCGTGAGCCTTAAAAGAACTAGCAAGAGCACGAATGGAGTCGTGTTAAAGCAGTTGCTAAATCAGCACTTTATCACCTCAAGAACATCAACAACCTTAGAGATTTTCTGACTGGACCAGACCTGGAGAAACTCATCCACGCCTTTATTTCACCCAGGATTGATTACTGTAATTTTCTCTTAAAGGGCTAACCATTCGGGGGTGGCGTGTTCCACTTATAAACAAAAGAGAAAAGACACGGTGTGCTCAAAATTAGATTTCTTGCAATCGGCTGGATGTGGAAAGCTGAAAATTGGTACGCACACAGTTAGACTAGTTCTATAAAAAAAGGAATTGGGGTTTTGGTTTGTGTTTTAAGAACAGTCAAAGCTTACAACAAAAAGACTTTGTACATGGAATGGAACCGGAGGGACTGGAGGGCTTGACTGGACTCTCAAAAAAAAAACAATCAAACAACTTCAGTCAATTCAAAATGCTGCTGCCAGAGTTCTTGCTAGGAGTAAAAAAGGGAACCTCCAGTCCAAAATCCCTACATATAATGCCTTGATGTTACAGAATAGATTTAAGGTACTATTACTGGTCTATAAATCCTTTAATGATGAAGGTCTTGTGCATCTCTCTCAGATCATCCAGAACGAGGCAGTTAGTCCTTACAAAGGTAAAGACTAAACAAAGAGAAGCAGCGTTTAAAGGGTAAAAGGGGGCATTTGGCTGATGCTCTTATCCAGAGTGACTTACAATCATTAGTTACAGGGACAGTCCCCCTGGAGACACTGAGGGTTGAGTCTCTTGCTCAAGGACACAATGGTAGAAAGTGGGGGGCTTCAAACCTGCAACTTTGTGGTCATCAAGTGTTTTACCCACTAGGCCACTACCACCCAGCATTTAGCTCTTATGCTGGTCTTAAATGGAACCAAAGAGCATTAGAAGAGCCCCAACACTTTCAATCCTGGGCTGTAAACGTTCCTGTTTGGCCAGCTTTCAGCTCAGCTCACACAGTTCGCTCTACTGCAACGGCACCTATTTATCCCAGTTTATTTTTACTTTGTTTTTGATTTTCATGTTAAGCTTCTTCTCTCTTTAATCGATTGTTTTTGTCATGCTTATAATTTCTCTTCTTTTATATCTTTTTCATCTAAATGTGAATGTTCTTGTTCTTTCTCTACTTTCTCATTTGTAAGACACTTTGAAAGACCGCAGGTGCTAAAAAATGAACTTGCCTCGCCTCGGTCTTGCTGACACGACCTGCATCTGTCCAGCGTGGCTGCAGTTTAATACATCAGTGTCTGCTTTTGAAAAAAAGTGTCCCTTATTGAGTCTTACTGTTTCATCGTGAATATCGGTTTATGAGAGGTCGCAGAGAGACATAAAACCACATGTAATGGGGTGAAGAATGAAGGACGAGGTCTGTATTAGATTGAACTTCAATGTCATAGTCTCCCCAGTTACAGAGACACAGTTCGTGAAACACAAGAGGTTATAGGCCTGAATGGGACTGAGAACACCAGTGGGTCAGTCCTGTCCCTGTAAATTTGTTCTCCACATTGGTTCTACTGCAGACTGCACTAAATGTTGTCTTGTCCTATTGTTTTATCACGGTTGTTTTTCTTGCTCTCTTTGCAAAATCTTCATTTTGTTCCTGTTTGCACTTGTGTGGTGTTTCTTTTTTTGTTCTTCTGGAAAAGCGTTGTTTGGTTTTCGCTGTGTGTGTACAGCTAAAATGACAATAAACACCTACCTGACTTGACTTGAATTGACTCAGTTGCTGGGTTAACTTCACTGGGATACTCTGGTTTGGAATCAAAATCCCAGTAAAGTGGCAGCAGATTTGGATCACATAGGTGGACCACGGTGTGTGTGTGTATGTGTGTTTCAGGTGTATCCAGGTGTAACAGTGTGTGTGTGTGTTTGTGTGTGTTTCCAGTGTATCCAGGTATAACAGTGTGTGTGTGTTTCAGGTATATCCAGGTGTAACAGTGTGTGTGTGTGTGTGTGTGTGCGTGTTTCCGGTGTATCCAGGTATAACAGTGTGTGTGTGTTTCAGGTGTATCCTGGTCTGATGGTGACTGCAGGTCTGATCCACTACACCCTGAATCTGCTCCACATCACCGTACACATCCGGGACGTGTGTGTGTTCCTGGCCCCTGTGTTTAGCGGACTGACGGCCATCTCCACCTTCCTCTTGACGGGGGAGCTCTGGAGCCAGGGCGCCGCCCTGCTGGCCGCGTGCTTCATTGCCATCGTTCCAGGCTACATCTCCCGCTCTGTCGCCGGGTCTTTCGACAACGAGGGCATCGCCATCTTCGCCCTGCAGTTCACCTACTACCTGTGGGTGAGTGACGCCTGCATGAACACGACCACCACAGCTCCACCACACAGTTACACACCTTTCACACCATGATTAAAAACACAGGGGGTCACAAATCAGCCCCTATTCTCTCATGTGAGGGCAGTGAGCCTAAAGTTCTCCATGTGTCCACAAGGGGGCGTGGGTATTGTGTAAAACATGAATAACAGAGGTCGACACCACTTTAGCCTCTCCTCAGAACTAAGGTAAGTAAAGTAACCACTCAGCATTCAGCACCACCAGTATACTGATCACCGCCTGATCTGGAATCATCTGCACCTGTTTCTTCACTGGTTCAGTACTTATATTAGATGGTCTTTGTTCTGCTTGAATGATTCACATGCAGGTCACTCTGTGGCTTAACAAACAAATATATATATGTGTGTTGTACTCTGGTAGTCAGTTGCACCAGCTGATTTTAATTCCAGTCTTAGCCCAGCTTGAGCATGAACAGCTTTTATGGTCAAGTTTATGAGCTAAATGTAAAGGTCACACCAGCTGACATTGTTTGAATGTAGCCTTTAGTTATAAGAGCCAAATCCATTGTGAAAAAAAATGTCCAGATGGCTGTTTGAAGTCAGAGAAAGAAATCTTAACTTTCCTGTGTTCATGAAATTCGGCAAAGTGCAGATTAATTCACAGCCATTTTGCTGTTGTCCAGCGTCCTTCACCGTACAGTGCAGGTCATGTGAATTTATTAATTTGTCCAGTGTTTAAAAGAGCATTGGACAGAAGTAACTTACTCTCGCAGAAGAACCATCTGTTTGACCGGAAGGGGCAGTTTGACTGACAGGCAAAGCGACCAATCACAGATTGCCATTTTTGTGCGATACTCAGGGGCCAAACACCAGTACAGCAAATCAGTCCTGAGGGAAAGTGAGGCTCAGTCACCTCAAACTACACTCCTGAGTAACTTCCATAGACTCCAGAGGGGCCAGATTCCATGGACCTTTTCCCAACCCAGAGACTGTCTTGCACCAGAAGGCTCAGGTGTGCAGTTGTGAGCAGATGTGCAGGTGCTGATGTGCAGGTGCTGATATGCAGGTGCTGATGTGCACGTGCAGATGTGTTGATGTGCAGATATACAGGTGCAGATGTGCAGGTGCTGAGGTGAAGAAGTAACAGTGCCTTCAAGATTCCAGTCAGGTGACAAATTAAAATAAAGTATTTCTTGTGTTCTGTGATTATGGTACTTTGTTCCCCCCCCCCCCACACACACACACACATATTTACTGTGTACATGTACTTTGATGTTAATGTATGAAAGATGTTAGCGATTGCACAATGACTGGAGTAAAGTTACCGCTTTTGTGCCCCCATCAATGTGGAAATCAAACCTACACCCTTGACTATTGCTCGTTTGTGCAATCACTACTAATCACTGCAGAAGTAGTGACATAAGTAATGATATTAGTAGTCATATTGCACATAATGGTAAAGATTTAGAAAGAAATTGCACATCTAGGCATCAGCAGGTTTTTGCACAGGTTATTGTGTGAGTGTGTGACAGGGGGAGGAATTACAGAGGCGTTTAGAGCCTACAGGCTCTGTATTGAAGCCTGCACTGCTACTGTGTTTTTCTTGTGTCATCTCCCTGCCTGACTGTGTTCAATAAACTGTTATTTGAGCTCCTGGAAGTGCATCCAGTGTGTCTCAAACAACTGATTGGCTGGGAAGGTCAAAAAGGTCCTTCTGTCTGACAATGTCTTAATCAACACACTGTACATTCTGTACGTTCTGTACATCACTTAACAAACTACTTTTAATGAATGGTGCAGAATCTACAGCCCATTAACAGCACTTTCCTGGCCAGTTTATTTAGATTATTTAATAATTTATATTTCAGGGACAGGGCTCATTAATAAACGCCATTAAGGACCCAACAGCCAAACTTCCATCTATTTGTTTTAATTGATATGACTTCACATCTGGCAGAGCAAAAGCACATTATATTTACACAGTATTCAATTTTTAAAATAGTTTTTTAGGATGTTTGTCCTCAAAAGCTCAAATTGTGGAATTCGTGAGCTTTGCCTCTTGCATGAATGAGGGGCTTGATTATCATCTGATAAGACAACTTTCAACTGTGGTGCTACGAGATACAGGTAATTGATCCATCACCTGATTTCCCTAACGAGCTCACATCCTTAACA
>JBBPCZ010030746.1:12125-31338 GCA_037974445.1 Brycinus macrolepidotus
ACTTTCAACTGTGGTGCTACGAGATACAGGTAATTGATCCATCACCTGATTTCCCTAACGAGCTCACATCCTTAACAGTGAAAGGAAGCTAATTACAGAAATCGAGAGAAGGGTTTGAGAGAAAACCTGCACAAAGTCATTATCACCCTTTCAAAGAGAGAAGATTCAAGAAATCCCTCATTTAGAATCAGCGGGGTGGTGGTTAAGTTGGGGGTGGGGGGTTTGGTTAGGGGATGATTTACTACTTTGGCAGGAAGAGAAAAAATCTTCAGGGGTGGTTTTATGAATCCAGGTGAAGATTTATCCTTGGCTAAAGAGGATTTAGAGCGGAGTATCCCCATTAACCCCATTACCAGTGTAATGTAGTGAAAGATTAGGCTTAATCTTTGTGAGGAAGAAATGTCCCACAGGATCGAGGGTGCGGTAGAGATTAAAGTGCTGTTTGGACAGGATTAGTTTTCCATGTGAAGGTGAGATGATACAGCAGGACCTCTGTAATGTTTGTGGCCCAACAAACACCAACATTCGTGAACAGACACCATCGTTCTCTGCCAAACACCAATATTCTCCATCAAACATCATCATTTTCCAAAAAACACCACCATTCATCTACAAACACCATCATCATCCCCTACCAAACACCATAATTCTTCATCAAATGCCAGCATTTTTTGCTGAACACGAACGGTCACCACAAAATATAATAATTTTCTTCAAAACACCAACATTCACCAGTACCAGTATTCTCCACCAATCACCATCATTCTCCACCAAACATCATCATTCTCCTATAAAAACCATCATTTTCCACCAAAACACTGACATTCACTAACAAACGTCATAATTAACCAAAAAACACCAACATTCTCCACCGAACATCATTTTTCTCCATCAAATACCATCTTTTTCCACCATTTTCCAAACACTAAAATTCTCCACATTAACTAAAAACCATCCTAAGCACGGTAGACTGGGCTGGTGGCCTAGTCGTTAGAGAGTTGCCCGTGCAGTCAGAAGGTCGTGGGTTCGAATCCAAGGACTGCTAGAGCAAGGTACCGTCCCCACACACTGCTCCCTGGGCGCTGTGTTCATGGCTGCCCACTGCTTCACTTGGTGAATGGGTTAAATGAGTTAAATGGGTTAAATGCAGAGAACAATTTCGAGTTGTTCGCACTGTGGTGTGTTCACATATGACAAATGGACACTTTACACTTACTTAGTGTCTTTGTGCGCAAGTCTACCAGAATACACCAGTAAGAGTCCTTGGACAAGACTCCTAAGACTACATTCACTCGTATCTGTGATAACAAAGAGTGTCTGCCAAATGTGTAAAATGTCATTTCTGTCAAACATCATCATCCTCCATCAAACACCTTCAGACACCAACATCCTCTACCAAACAGTCTTTTTCCACCTAACATTATTATTCTCCATCATTCTGATGTACTTATCTGCCACCTTTCCCCAAAAAGAATCGCTATGCGAAGTGAAGCGGTGGGGCTGTGGTGTTGTCCGTGGTGCTGAATGGTGAGAGAGTGTGGATTATGTCTGTTCATCAGTAGATCAGGTTGCTTGCGGGCTTTGATGCGTTGAGTTGACTGCAGTGTGTGAGATCTCTTTTTTCTACATTCTCCATCAAACTGGTGTTCGGATCAGGTTTATTGCCATCAAACACACACACACACAGTTCAAAAAAGAGCCCCAACCTCCAAGTGCAACTAGAAACACACAACCAATATAAGAGTGAAAAACACTTAGATGTGCAACAAGAGCACTAAGATGTTTGCAAAGTTCTGTGTATGTCCTATATTGTACAAATGTCATCAGTGTGTGTGTGTGTGTGTGTGTGCGGGGGTGTGTGTGTGTGTGTGTGTGTGTGTGAGAGAGAGAGAGAGAGAGAGAGAGAGAGAGAGAGTTTTCTTTTTCATGAATTTGAGTGCTGGCAGGTAAAATTATTCCAACAGTGTCTGCTCCATTATTTACAGTGATGCTTATTGAAAGAGCACACACACACACACACACACACACACACACACACACTCACACACACACTGAACCACACACACACAAACGCTAAATGTCACACATACACGGAGGTTGCACAAACGGTGTAAAGGTTATATTGGTGTCAAAGTAATTGATATAAACAAAAATAGAAGAATAGAACATTTATGATTCATTAGCATCAATGACAAATCAAGAAGATTTTTTAAAATGCTACAAATGTTCACAGCATTTTAAATAAATGGACTTGATAGAGCTGGCTAATAGCTAATAACACACACAGGGAGGCTGAACAAGTTTGAAAAGGCTACAAAAAAGCCACTGGTTGCTAGGCCATTGTGAGGCGGTTGTTAGGTGGTTACTAGGGTGTTGCTAGGTGTTTTCTATGGTGCCCTAGGTGCTTGCTAGGGTGTTGTTAGGTGGTTGTTATGGCATCCCAGGTCGTTGCTAGGCTGTTACTATGTTATTCCAGGTAGTGGCTAAGTTGTTGCAAGTGGATTGCAGTGGATTTAAGGAGTCCACTATTATGATATTCCAGCTACGGTGTTGCTAGGTGATTGATATGGCACCCTAATGTGTTGTTAGGTGGTTGTTATGGGATCCCAGGTAGTTGCTAGGCTGTTGCTATGTAATTCTAAATAGCAATAGTAAAATATTGCTACTGGGTTGCAATGGTATTTCTGATGGATGCTCCTATGATATCCCTGCTGTTTGCTGGGGTGTCACTAGGTGATTGCTATGGTACCCTAGGTGGCTGCTCAGGTGTTGTTAGGTGGTTGTTATGTTCCAGGTAGATGCTAGACTGCTGTTCTTTTATTCCAGGTAGTTGCTCAATTGTTGCTAGTAGGTTGCAGTGGTATTCCAGGTGGTTGCTACTATGAGATCACAGCTGGTTGGTAGTGTGTCGCCAGGAGGTCGCTATGTTCTGTCAAACCAACTTAATAACAATTCACTTGCATCAACAATGTTTAAAGCTCTGTTGCTCCTGGCTGCACTGAAGCACCTCGTCTGAAGGAACCTTTAACATAGCTGCAGGGAAGAGGTTGTACAAATGTTTAGACTGGTTAATGACAGCATTTTGCTGGCTAGTTTGTCTTGCCTGTTATATCAGCTGTAGTCCTGTTTTTTGATGGTTTGATGGATGTAACTGTTATAATGGTTATAAATGTAACTGAATGCGTGTTGAGTCAACCTGACCCTGAGTACCTGATCTCGCAAGCTGGCTTTCAGACACTGACCTGATTCAACCCACTGGTGATTTTCTCTCTTACAGATCTCTCTCTCTTTCACTGTGTGTGTCTCTCTCTCTCTGTCTCTCTCTTTTTCTCTCTCTCTCTCTGTCTCTCTCTCTCTCTCTCTCTCTTTCTCTCTTTTACTCTCTCTCTCTCTCTCTCTAATCCTCTCTCTATCAGGCAGCTAAGCCATGTAGTCATTATCGCTGTGTGTGTGAATGTTTGTGTGTGTGTGTGTGTGTGTGTGTGTGTGTGTGAATGTTTGTGTGTGAGTGTGAGTGTGAGTGTGTGTGTGTGTATTCCCTGTGGAAGTTGTTGCTGTTACTCGACTGTGGGGAAATCTGAGTCTTTCTTTACCTCCCGTCCAGCTGGCCGGAGACTGAGTTTTGACGTTCTACCCAAACTCTTCACAGTCATGGTTCTCTATGGTACTGCACCCTTTTTGGTACTTACAGAACCATTTTAGAAGAGGTTCTTTGAAGAACCACAGTGAGCCAGTCTTTCCTCATGGAGAAAAACTGTTTAACCAGGCGAAGAGTCATTCCTGCGTCCAACTTTCTTTAAGTGTTCACAGAGCCTAAAGAATCCATCCCACGAGGAAGCATTGGACTGTAAGACCATTTTGGTTCCATCTTAAATGTATTAAACTTAAAAGTACATAATATTCATTTTATTGTAAATAAAAGTGATGCATAGCACCCAAAACCTCATGGTTCACTGGTTGCTTATAATATACAAGCAAAGAAAAATCAATAGTGAATAGAATCTACAATCAAACAAACACCAAATAAGCATCTTTATTTTTTATCATTTAAACACCATTGTTTCTCTTTTAGCCTCCACATCATTAAGGCTAATGAAGAAGATACAGCTGTTTAAAAACATCTGGAGAAAGATGGTGGAACTTTATAACCATTCAAAACATGATCCTGGATAAACTAGTGGATTCTTCAAAATTGAAAACACACTCATAACAGGATGGCTGATGTTGGTGGATGAAGATCCTCGATGTCTAACGTCACATTGTGAATGTCTGTAAAGGTCTGTCACCTTTTCCCAGGTGTTTTCAGACAGTTGTATCTTCTCTGTTAGCTTGCACTGCTAATCTCTACCCCTAATGGTGTGGAGGCTAATGGAGAAGTGATGGTGTTTGAGAGATTTTCAGTTTTAATGGTGAAAAATGAAACATGTGAGGCTGGCTTGATCCCAAGCTGCTTTTATTTAGTGCTTTTTATTATTTGCATTTACATTCAATTTAGCTTTTGATGTTTATTTGCTTTTATTTTGTCAGCAAACACTGAAAGCTACACTAAGGTTTTGGGTTATAATGGAAAAAACATCCCTGGTTTCTTGCTGTTTCTCAGTTCTTCTCAATGTTCTTCCAGGCTGGAAATATCGAGTTGACCAGCAGGCTCTGGTTTGCCGACGCAGGCCGTTTCCTTCGGCACTACGACAGTGTGTCCTCCTGCTGCTCTGGGATTTTGTCTGAAATAAACTGCAATGAAATATCTCCTTTTCTTCAACCTGGTCTGGACTGAAAGTGTAGAGGCTGCACTTTCCTCCCAGTTTCTCGCCTTGTTTGAGTGAGAAACGAGTCCAAAAATAATTCAAATAAAATTACAGCACGCTTTTGGTAACGCCAGCCTGCTGTCAGCCTTTCTCTCAGCACGGTTGTGAAGAGCCTGAGGTCTGGATTACTCTGCTTTCTGGAGCACCGTGGAGAGGAGGGGGGCTTCAAATCCAGCCCTCGGGGGCTACGGTGTTTGATCCACTCTGACACACCTGATTCGACTCATTATACACGCAGTCTGACAGGTCGTCTCATGTCTTCTTTTGAAAGGTGAATTTTCTTGCAAAGGCACAGTTAGCATAAAGCGGCCTTGTGCTAATGCTTTGGGTGGCTTTATCTCCAACACTGAACACTCCAACATTCACGTTCATCAAAGTCTCCCTCTTGGTACGAAGAGCAGCTTTTAAATCATGATTGTTTTTTCTCTCAAATCCGTGTTAAAAGCACATATTGAAGCTCTGTTGGCTCAGGAGTGGTTTAAGCACCTGAAAGCTTCTACACTTTCAATCCAGGTCACGTCTGTGTTTGTAAGTGGGAGAGGAGATATTTTATTGTGAAAGGTCTGAGTGCTGACATCATAATAGAGGAAGAAAATAGGCAATGTACCAAAAAATGGCTTTGGGCTGGTTTTCCTTTGGTTTTTCTACCTTTTCCTCTACTTTAGTCCATGCCACTTCCACCCACTAGCTAGATCTTATCCCTATCTCACAATACTACCAAAATGGGAGACTGATAGTTAGCATTTGTATCCTCCAAGAAGCATGAACCTCCAGCTCTTTTCAAACAGTCACTAACATGCTGTCATTCTACAGCTCAACACGCTTGGAGGAGAACACTACCTGCCAGTTTTGTTACATCAGTGTTTCCCCTATCATTAAGCAGGAGAAATCCTGTATCTCTTGCTATGGATGAGATACAGAAATGAGGATGTCTGTGTCTAATGTGGACTTCCTAGCTCTTTGCTTTTAAGTGGGATGTGCTTGTGTAAGACTCTAATTCCATTTTCAAACATAAATATACACTTTATTCAGACCCTAAGATCTGAACATAGACACAACACTTTGATATGATGATGTGCAACAGGGAAGAGCAAACAGGGTCTGTGTAGTCCTCTAGCTCTTAATCGCGGCAGGCTTTAATCACTGAAATTCCAGGGTCTCGAAAATACAACGTTTTTCCACAGACCGAAACTTTAATTTGAGCTGAATGCACTGAAACATTCTTCAAGCTAATCTATTCTTTCTTTCTGGTAGAATTTACAGTCTGGGAACACACTGTTGGTTGGATGAACTAGTCACCCTGTTCTAATGCATTTCTGTGGAAACAGATGTGCTCTTTTCTTTGCCACATTGTTTGAACTGTGAAACATCTATGAATTCTCCTGATATAAATTATCTGTCTGTAGATGAACTCCTAGCTGGCCCTGGAGTTCCCCTTGCCTTGCACATTTTAGTGTTTTCTTCTTTCCCAATACACCCAAACCAACGAATCAGTTCAACTAATTAGGACCAGTGTGTGAACCACTGATGTAAATAAATGTATAGAGAATATAAAAACAGGGTATTCACTGTGTATTCACTGTATATTTTTTAATTCTGTGTGATGGTAGTACTCTGGTGTATGCTACTGCCACGATAGCACAGCTAACCTAGTTGCTTTGAAGGGTTCACCACTGGACCTGAAAAAAATATGTTTGCTTATTATGACCTGACCAAGAAAAAATGCCTGTTTATTAAAACATTTTGAAAAACTTGGCGTCCTCAAACTTTTGACAGACAGCATAGGTCTTGGTAATTGGGTGTTGAGCCGAATCAGGTGTGCGACAGCAGGGAATCTGTGACCGGTTCACTGGTCTCCAGCTGATTGCTACAACCCTGCACAACGGCACCGGACCTCGCTAATGAGCTCTATTCCTTAACGAGGAACAGAACCTAATGAACTAAATCAGCTCTTCGCAGAGGCTGGATCAGATACCTGCAGGCAACCTTCAAAGCAGCAAACCGAGAATCACTGAAAGACATTTCAGCATCAGGCCGATACCCTGAAGAGTCAGATGTTCAAATGCCAGCATGGATTAGAACGCCCTGAGCACTGTGGGTCAGTGGAGTTCTATTTTATTGGGTTATATGATGGAAATCCAGCAGAGACTGAAATCTTGCTTTGGAGGAGGAACTCATATAATGGACAAATCTGACCTTAAACGAACACACTCCATCCTAGCTTGCAGCAAAAAAGTCTCCAAATGGCATGCTTAAGTAAAAATGAAGATACCATCCCAGAAACTTCAGTAAAAGTTTCTGGAAGTCAGCAATTAAAAATACTTCTTTAGTAAAAGTCAAATACATCAAAAGTTAAAGTCTATGTAAAGTAAAGTGAAGTAAATCCGTAAATTTAAGTTAATTTGATTATTTTGCAAATCAGCCAAACTTCCATCCTGAAAAACCTGCTGTTGAGCTTCAGAGAATACAGTAGAAACATGAAGGCTTGCTTTCTCTGAGAAAAAAAAAACTGAGAAACCAGTACATAAACAAGTAGAAGATATCTGTTATGTAACTTCTCTTCAAACCTTTAGCTAACTGTCCAGCTAACTCCATCCATCCATCATCAGAGCTGCTAATCCTTACCAGGGTGGCGGGGGTGCTGGAACCTATCCCAGCACTGATATGGTGAAAGGCCCATTTTATCCTCCAGCTAGGTCTTCCCCATCCATGTTTATACTAAGCTGGAAGGGTGACCGCTAGCAGGTGTTTACTCCCGAAGCTCATATGAAGAATAATGTAAAGCTCCACCAGTGATTTACATTGTACAACTTAATACGCTTGGAGGAGAACATCCTAATTCTAATACGTCGGTCTGTGTTGAGTTGCAATGTGCTGAATTGTAGAGGTGGAGACCACCACTCCTGGCCACAAATGTCTGTATTGTTACCGTGGATTGTTAAAAGACAATGCTTGAGTAGTTTTGCCACTTGGGAGCCTTTTAGGTATGATGTTTCATCTCCTATAAGTACAGTTTTAAATTAGTGAAGTGTCCATTTGTCATACGTGAACACACCACAGCACACAGTGTGAAATTCTTCCCCTGCATTTCACCCATTTAGCTCATTTAACCCATTCACCAAATGAAGCAGCGGGCAGCCAGGAACACAGCGCCCGGGGAGCAGTGTGTGGGGACGGTACCTTGCTCAAGGGTACCTCAGTGGTACCACTAGCAGTCCTGGGATTTGAACCCACAACCTTCTGATCGCAGGGGCAACTCTCTAACCACTAAGCCACCAGCTGCCCTAGAATGCATTTCCACAAGAAAATGCAAAGTGTGATTGTGCAGTTGCTATGGTAACTGTGGTTGTTAGTAAGTGGTTGCTATGGTTGCTAGGTGATTAATAATGGTTGCTATGGTGTTGATAGTTGGTTACTAACGGTGCAGCAGTTAAATTCTGGCGCCTCACACCAAAGCCGCTCTGAACCTCTCTGATTACACTTTAAACACTTAATTATGGGTGATTTTGGAAATTAAGTGGAGTTCACCCTAAAGGGTGAATATGTGCATGGCTGCGACAGAGAAAGATTAAAACAGAGCAGAGAAAAAGTTCCCATCCAGCAAAACCGGCTCTCACTCTCAAACTAACGCACTTTAGTCTCATTAAGGTTCAAAATTAACACAAATTTTTCACCCACAGTGCACGGACAAAAATAGGGGGTTGCTTTGAGGGGTGGGGCCATGGAGACAAACAGCTCAGAGAATCAGAGAAAAAAAATTCATTCAGTACAAAAACTGCTGGCTGACTTAACCTGTCACATTACCACACTTTACAGTCCTTCAGACACATTCTTCACACTGAAAAAATTAAGATGCTGCCTCAAATCGGCTAACTGAGCTTGCTAGCTAACAAGCAAGGCTAAAACAAGCATTCATGGTCTATTTAATTAAAAAAACAAACAGTGACACATCTTTCTTTTCATGACTGATCAGTGCTTTAGTGTCTTAAAGGCTGCTTATGAGCTTGATGTGTCTTTCGCTCTGCAGGACTGATTTGTTGCTCCACGTTTGCCTCTTTGTGACTGCCATAGCCTTGATGTCACAGTGCTCGCTCTGAGACTCTCTCTCTCCCCCATACACTTTTAAGGCGACTCACCCCTCCACTCTCTCTCTCTCTCTCTCCATACTTTACAGAGGCGACTTAAGCAAAAAAAACGAATCTTTAATCGATCAGTACTCTGCCTCTGATCGATACGCTGTACAGACCCACAACACACCAGATATTAATTAGCATTTTAGCATTGTAACCAAACGAGCTTGGGCAAGAAGTGGTGTTTCAGCTGGAAAAATAATAATAAAAAAAAAAACTTTAGAGGAACAATCAGCTTTGTTACTTCACACCGGGGTTCTTCTACACTAAACCTGGCATCTAACAGATGAGTTCAGTCAGGAAAATCAGCCAACAGTGCTGGACACCAGCTCTCCAGGACCACCGTTGAAGGACCCTGTAGACCTTTGTAAATGATATTTTAAAAATTCAAGATAAGCTTCACTCCCCTCGACCTTCAGTAGGACGGTGTATAACCAGAATGGGCTGTTGTGATGAACTTGATGTTGATGGATTTCAACTGGTCAGATATGAAGTTGACCTGACATCATTTTTAAATATTTTGCAACGTCTAAACGTCGGTGGAAAATAGGAAAAATGCACCAAAGTCGCTCTTCATTTCCAACTTAAGACTTTTTTGTTGTATAAAGAATGCTGTATTCCTGCCTTTTTCTCTGGCAGTCGGCAGTGGAATTGCTTTCCTTTTCTCCCTCCCTCCCTCCCTCTTTTCCCAGTCCCTCAGTGTCTGCTAATAACCTATTCAACTAAAGCTGTTTAATCCTGCACCCCCCCTCCCCCCCCACCCCCCCTCCCTACACACACACACACACACACACACACTCAAAAATTTCAATTGAATCCTCATGTACTCAAAGGGCTTGGCCTTTTTAAGACACAAAACACAGACACACACACACACACACACACACATACATGCACAAACACACTCTCTCTCGAAGACCCTCATATCCAGCTCTTGTGTTGCTCCTTCCACCGTTTTCCACTAATTCCACGCAATCCCTTGACTCACATTTAATTAGAGTGCTGAAATTGGCCTTCGGTATTTGTCTGTGTGTGTGTGTGTGTGTGTGTGTGTTTGTGTGTGTGTGTGTGTGTTTACTGAAGATGAAGTACTTTTCTAAATGCTCATGTTGTTTTATGGAAGTGTAATTGATATTAATGGAGCTTCTCTCTGCTTCGTTTAGGTAAAGTCCATCAAAACAGGCTCAGTCTTCTGGACCATCTGCTGCTGCCTCAGCTACTTCTACATGGTAAGTGTAAGTGTGTGTGTGTGTGTGTGTGTGTTTAGAGGGCAGTCTCTTTAGTTCCAGTTTTTTTTTCTGGAAGGATGACAGTGTTTTCATATATGGGTGTACCACAAGGGTGCATCCTGGGTCCCCTTAGTTATTTGTTATGTAACAGCACTGGGTTTGTTTTCATCAAAGGCCTCTTATGTAAGGCAGGACACAGCAGGAGACTATCAGTGACCTCCACTGCACCACATGAAGTTCCTTTACAGTTCATAAAAATTTGGACACAATTTTTGTCTCTTGGACTGTAGCACATTGAACATGAAAAAATTACTGTAAGGGCAAAGAGTTTTTATAGTGGTTTTCTGCATATTTCTGCATAAATTTGACCTACAACAACATCATATTTTCACAAGTAGACAAGGAAAATCCAACTAAACAAATTAGATAAAATAGAACAAATTCAACTCTTGTGGAGGGTTTCACAAGAACTGCTCAGCTCAGGTCCTTCCTTAACATTGGGTTAAGGTCGGGACTTTTGCCACCTTCAAGTTCTTGTCGTAAGATCCTGCTTCCCAGTTCAGAAAATGTAATTACGAATTGTCAAACATTCAAGTGCTTAACCAGGAAAATCACAGGAATAAAGAAATAGTCTTTAAAAAAATGGACAACCACTCAAAAATGTTTTTGTGGCTGTAGTTTTATCAAAAAAAAAGAACAAAGCAGAAAAACAATGGCTTTTATAAATTAATTATGATCTACAATAGGGAGTATACAGGGACTAGCTGTATTCTCCCTATTGCCAGACTGTGTGAGAGCTTTTTCCCACAAGCCAATGACTCTGCTATTCCAGAACAGCACTTTTTAATTTTTACCCATTCTTTGGGTGTCATCATCTTGCTGCATGACCCACTTTCTCTTCAGATTCAGTTCACGGACAGGTGTCCTGACCTTCTTTTTTGCTGGTCTAATTAAGAATTTCGTCCAGCCCCAAAGGCCCAAACATGAAACTACCACCACCATGTTTCAGAGATGATAAGCTTCTAATGCTGGAATGCAGTGTTTTCCTTTCTCCAATCATAAAACCTTCCATTTAAACCAAAAAGTTCTATTTTGGTCTCATCTGTCCAGAAAATGGCCAACAGCCTTCTTTCTTTAGCAAAACTGTAGATGGGCAGCAATGTTCTTTTTGGAGAGTAATGGCTTTCTTGTTGCAACCCTGCCATGCACACTACTGTTGTTCAGTGTCCTCCTGATCGTGGACTCATGAACATTAACATCAGCCAATGTGAGATAGGCCTTTAGGGCCTTTAAGTTACCCTGGGTTCCTCTGTGACCCTGCAGACCATTTCACATCTTGCTCTTGGTGTGATCTTTGATAGTCCACTCCTGGTGAGAGTAACGATGGTCTTGAATGCCATTCTTTTGTTCACAATCTGTCTGACTGTGGATTGGTGGCATCCAAAGTCTTTAAAGTAGTTTTTGTACTTTATGTTGATGAGCATCAACAACTTTTTTCTGGTCCTTGTTTGTGCCCTGACACGCTTCCACAAAAATGTGCTTGAAAGATCTCTGTTCTTTAAATAAAACAGGACACCTGATTGTCCTCCCACTGACTGAAAACACCTGACTCTAATTTCACACTCAATTTATCTGCTAATCCTAGAGGTTCTCACACTTCTGCCACCCACAGATCTGTGATATTAGATCATTTTTTTTCTCAGTCAATTAATGACCAAGTACAGTAATTTTGTGTCATTTGTTTAACTGGGTTCTCTTTATCTACCTTCAGGACTCTAATGGTCATATTTATGCAGAAATATTGAAAAAAAGTTTTCAATATTTATATTTTTATAGATACTGGTGTGAAAAACAGTGCCAGTAACCATGTAAATATAAATATATAAATTTGAGATTACTTAAAAACTCAAGGCAAGCAAGATGTAAGATGGTGTCTGTCATGGTGTGAGCTTTCATTGTTTGTTAGCTACTTTAGCCTTATAGCTCCAGTGTAAACTGGCTGAGCGATGGAGGAAAATGGGTATTTTTTGCAGAGGTGTGCTGGAGTAGGCAGAATTTGTGAAGATCATGTGGTCTGTAGGCCTGTCACTGCCAGACCGATGTTCCCACCATTACAAATGGCATTTCAGCTACTATAGCAAACATCCAGACTTGCAGCAAATTACATCATTCCAGTTATTATAAGCTCCAGCTCCTTTAGCCAGTGTGTAAAGCAGCACGAGTGGAATGCCTGTGCTGCACTGTAGGGAACGTATATGGAGAGCGTGAGGATGATATAACGGATTAAAAAGAGAAAAGTGCCAGCAGCACCTGCTCCCGACGGGAGGAAAAAGAGCCATGTGTAAAGACATCAAAAGCCTTCTCAGACAGGAGAGTAAAACACACACGTTTCACACTGTCTGAATCTGCTCGAACACCAGTCAAAAGTTTGGAAATACCTGAGTGAATATAAAAAGACGTGTCAATCTAAAGGCTTAAACTGCTTAAGCGTCACATCTGTTTTTATGAGCTGTTGGAAGGGTTTAGTTCCACATGGGGAGATGCAGTAATGTATTAATTCCAGGTGATAAGGATTGGGTTTTATCATGGATTTGTCTGTCCAGCTGGGGTTGGCTCGAACGTGGGGTTCTCCAAGGATGCTCGTCCCCAGGGTTCTCATAAAACCATCTGTCCCTGGTAAAACAATCTTCACAAATGTGGAAAGATGCCCACAAATGCTGACAACAACAGTGATCCATGAATCCACAGTATAATAGAAATCACTCAGCATCATGATCACATTCACTGTAGGCCAGATGTTTGTACTCGCCCTCGGATTTTTAGAAAAATAAATAATTTGCTGCGAGAATATTAGAGAACATTAGAAATACTTAAAACAAAAGTAACTGACTGGTGTTCAATATTTTATAGTCTGTATAAACACATTATTTAGCCATAAAGGCTTAAACTATTGGTTTTGAAGAGACACATCAGCTCTGTCTTTAGTGACTGACATTCACTTTGTGTTGATCATGAGAAAAGAAAAGTATCACTCAGTTCTTCAACATCACACAGTTCCTTCTGGTTTACGGATAACTGGACAAAATTTAATTCGTGAACAGTATAATGATCCCAGCATTCTTCAAAATAGTACCATAATGATATCCAGACCAGAGAAAAGCAGAAAGTTTAGAGAATGATGTCTTGTCCTCCCCAGTCTCCAGATCTTTCTCCCATTGAGCTGCAGGGACGAGCTGGAGACCCACAAGTTCCAAATGAGCTCCAGAAAATCAGACAGAACTGTTTGCTGGGAGGGTTATTTCCAAAAATTGCTGGAGAGGATGTGGTGAATTTGTGCTGCTGTGATAAAGGCAAGAGGTAATTATGAAAATTTGAAATAGCAGCGTATTTATTTTTTTTAAAAATCCAAGGTCAGCCCAAACCTGTGGCCTGTAGTACACATTTACAGGAAGGGCTCGCTTAATAACATGCAAAGTAACCAACCAAAACCAAGGTCTTGTGAGACTGCTGTTAGTTCAAAAATGTGGTTGCACAGAAGTGTGTGTAGGCAGTAATCAAACCAGAGCTGACGAAATTTCACAGGGCCTTGAGGTGGAGTGGTATTGACCCCCAAACAGCCTGGGCTCTTCGTGATGCAATAGCAAACCATGAAAGGTCTCAGGACTTGGTCTGAGAGTGAGTGGTCTCGCTATGCCCTGTAAGGAAGCTGCCCACTCCAAGGCAGGCCCTCTTGATACGGAAACTACAAAGGCAACTTGGGTATCTTCACAAACCCACAAACCCTCTCAACAGGTTCGTCAAAAGCTCTGGAAAGGGCCTGTCTTGCAGTGCTGAGCTTTGGATTGCCGAATCTTTATTCACTGAAGTCTTCTGTAACGTGAGGCTTTGAGGCAGGACACGTCCACCGGGTTTCTTTGCTTGGGGCAGTCCAACATTCGTAATCATCACAGGCAGGGATCAAAACACAAGCAGGCAGCAACACACAAGATGAATCCATGATACGAGAAATAGGGAACAAGCGAGGCTCTCAAAATTAAGGTGTCAAGTAGGGTTTATAATGTATAGAATATTTGGTTCCTTGAAGAACCTTTCAGTGGATGGTTCTTTAGAGAATCATCTTTAGAATTTAAATCTATATGAGTAACCTTTTTAAAGTTTAAAGAACCTCCACATATTGAAGTTTCTAGGAAGAACCTTTTGATTGGTAAAGAACCTGTCCTTTCGCAAGGTCCTTCAAACTCATAAATAGTTTTTCAGACATGGTTTATCATTATTATTATTATTATTATTATTATTTTATTACAGAGTTTCCCCAGAATATCATGTCTTCTGTTTAGGTCTTTAGACTTGATCGTCTCCATCCACTTTGTTGCTGTATTTTTCATTTAACTAGTTCTTCTCATAATATGAGAAGTTATTACCTGGACTTCAATGGAGAGGTGAGGGTTGATTTAGTCAAGGAACCATTTGTTTGCTTTCTTTGCCGTCCAATTTACTCTCAAAACTCTTCAAAGGCATCAATACTTTTTCATCATCCAGATTTCACATCTATAAAGATCCTCAATAAGGTCATAGTCTGGACAAATCTGATCTAGAGACCCATCATTACATGTGGAGGTCTTTCATCTGCCAAGTATTTGTCATTTCTTTACTGGCTGGATCAATTGTTGTTAATATATAATGCAGGTAGACAAAAGCTGTCCCACACTTCTACATTAGTAATGTTTACATCTTTTCCATTGTTTTCTTCATGTTGACCTGATGTCCAACCCCTTAACTCTGTTCTTTTCCCATTAGGGCCTACAGGTCTTCCTGATTTCCCACTGTGAGTGTTGTGTCTAGATATCAAAGCTTGTGTTTTTCTCTTCATATCTTCAACCCACAAACAAGTTTGGTGATAATGGGCAGCATTGCTGGGTTCCTTTGCCAACATGGGACCAGTTTGTTTGTCCATTGTCTTTAATGACTGTGGCTTGTTGACCCCTGTAAAGGCTCCTTATTGGACCAATCCTCTGGAAAACCTATCTTCAAAGAACCACAGAAGAACCAATCTGCAGTGGCAGATATCCATCATTAGAATCCATCATTAATGTCAGTAACTGTGAGCAAAATTGTTTTTTCAGAATATCCAATTCTATGTTCTTCTGTGGTTCAAACCAATTCTGTGTTCTTCTGTGGCAGATATATGTTTTTTTCAAGAATCCATCATTAATGTCAGTAATTGCGAGCACAACTGGTTCTTCGGTGGTTCTAAGATCCCACCGTGGCAGATTTTTTTTCAAGAATGTCATTAATGTCAGTAATTGTGAGCTTGTAAAAGTGGCTTCTTTTTAAGGGGGTTTAGTTAAAGAGACATCGCCACAGTGACCGCTGACAACCATCAACTGGGCTTGAGAGATTAAAAAAATGATTTTAAAAATTTCAACACGATTGTTGACCTCTCTAGTCACTTTAACAGCACAGGATGTAGACGTCTGGAGCAGATGGTTGAAGATGGTTTTGCTGTTTTACTCACTAACTGTATAAATAGTAGACTGTAGCAGAGAAACACTGTGTTAACATTGTTAACTTTGGAAAAAAGGTTTTGTTCCAAGCCTTATCACAGAGTTGCTTTAAAACTGCAACCCTGTGCAGTTCACTAAGAAACACAATGTCCTTAAAATGTGCTTAACCCTAACTTAATTTACCCCTGAAAATACACAGAAACCTTAATTTGAATCAAGTGGCTGTTAATCTGTGAAACCGACCCCTTAATTTTACCTTAAAATTAGAACTAAGGCATGAGTGTGAAACCCCTTAATCTTAAATAAGGCAAATTTAAAAAACATAAGGGGAAAATTCAGTAGTTTTACCCCTTAATCAGCCTTAATCTGTGCACTCTTTTCCCACTTAATTTCCTGTATGGGAAATTAAGGTCAAAATTAAGGTAATTTTAAGGGGGTTGGTTTCATAGTGACTGATGGTGAACATGTTACCATGGTAATTACCTCACATGTTCAGAAATCCTGTACAATCCGTCCTGTGCCTAAGAAAAGTGCTTAGTGTCTTTCATGAATTCCTTTCCAAAAAACAAAAATTCAGTTTAACAAATGCTTTATGAAATTCACTTTCCCCGACAACAACATCAACAACAACATTCAGATCTTCAAGAATGGAAAAATGTGAATCTGGTGTTTTATGATGCATAAAAGGCTGTAAATTTCTGACCTCACTTTGATTTTATTGCAGTCCATCAGTCCATTATTCACCATGAATTCACAAACTACCGGTCGCTTTTTTCCTCAAGAAAAACAAACTGAATGTTATTAGCCTTTCTCTCTCTCTCTCTTATTCACTGTCTCTCTCTCTTTCTCTCTGTCTCTCTCTCACTCTCTCTCACTCTCTCTGTCTCTCTCTCTCTTTCACTGTCTCTCTCTCTCTATCTATCTATCTGTCTCTGTCTCGCTCTCTCTTTCTCTCTCTCTCTGTCTCTCTCACTCCCTCTTTTTTTCTCCCCTTCCTCTCTTTCTATATTTCTCTTTCTTCCTCCTCTTCCCCTTTTTATCATATTTTCTCTGTGTCTGTGGGTGTTTGTGTATGTATGTGTGTGTTTGTAGCAGAGAGAAAATAATCTCCAGTACACACACACACACTCAGACACACACACACACACACCCAGACACACACACAAACACACACTCAGACACTCAGACACACACACACACACACTCACACATACACAGGTACACACACAGAAATGACTCCCTGTTCTCTGCCCATTAGAGTGAGTTTGTTTTGGTCAGTAAACATCAACAAAAAACATGCACGCACACACACACACACACACACACACACACACACACACACACACACACACACAGAGAGATAAAATCAATGTTGTTTAATTTGCTTTGCCGGTCCATTTTTTTGGTCAATTATATAAAAAAACAGCATCTCTGTTAAATGTCAGTCCTCGCGCACACACACACACACACACACACACACAAACACACACACACAAACACACACACACACACACACACACACCAAGTGTTATGATTGAAAAACATATTGTTTGTTAATAGTTATGTTGTTCACTGTTACTGATATCACAAAACGCTGCAACATGAAAATGAACCTCTGACCAATCACAGCATTTGTTTACTGTGTGCTGTGAACCTCCTGACCAATCACAGCTCCAGATGAGTTTCAGTGGGTGTGTTGATGGATCAGGGTATTCATGTAACCCGTAGATGATTTTGGTTAATCTGTAACTGTATCAAATCACTGATTGAATTCTGGGCGGCTGTGATTCCCAAACCTCACCAGCTACTGAATATTCATAATCGATTCCAATTTTTGATGCACCATCTGCTCACCGTCACAGCTGCAGTTCCCGGTACTGTCTGGTTGTTTCAGGTATGGATTCATAATCGATTCCTGGTGTGGTTTTGTAGTTCTTGGTATGGTTTGGCATGTCTTTATGAGGTTTTGTATGATTTGATATTGGTTTGCATTGCTTGAAATGCTTTGGTAGTTTTTAGTATGTTTTTACAAGTCTCTGTATGGTTTGTAAGTGTTGTTTGGAAGGTCCTGTTGTGCTTTTGCAGTTCTAGGTAGGGTTTGGTCAGGTTTGGTGTGGTTTGGTAGCTCATGGTACAGTTTGGTAGTCCTTGGTATGGTTTTACTGTTTTGGTTTGGTTTTGTTGTTCTTGGGGCTGTTTTACAGTTCTCTCGGTTGTTTTTTATAGTTATTGGTATGGTTTGATAGTTCTTTGCATGATTTTGCTATTATTGGAGTGTTTTTTTTTTTCAAATTTCTGTATGGTTTGATAGTTCTTGGTATGGTTTTGCAGTTCTTGGAGTGATTTTACAGTTCTCTGTATGGTTTGGTTGTTCTTAGTATAATTTCATAGTTCTTGGTATGGTTTCGATAGTTTACTTGTTCTTGGTATGGTTTCGATGGTTTGGTTGTTCTTGGTATGGTTTAGTAGTTCTTGGTATGGTGTGGTAGTTCTTGGTGTGTTTTGATGGTTTAGTTGTTCTTGGTATGGTTTGGTAGTTCTTGGTATGGTGTGGTAGTTCTTGGTGTGTTTCGATGGTTTGGCTGTTCATGGTATGTTTTTGATGGTTTAGTTGTTCTTGGTTTGGTTTGGTAGTTCTTGGTATGGTGTGGCAGTTCTTGGTGTGTTTCGATGGTTAGGTTGTTCTTGGTATGGTTTGGTAGTTCTTGGATGGTTTGGTAGTTCTTGGTGTGGTGCGGTTGTTCTTGGTGTGTTTCGATGATTTGGTTGTTCTTGGTATGGTTTTGATGGTTTAATTGTTTTTAGTATGGTTTGGTAGTTCTTGGTATGGTTTGGATGGTTTGGTTGTTTTTGGTATGATTTGGATGGTTTGGTAGTTCTTGGGATGGTTTCAACAGTTAGGTTGTTCTTGGTATGGTGTGGTTATTCTTAGTGTAGTTTCGATAGTTTGGTTGTTCTTGGTATGGTTTGGTATTTCTTGGTATGGTTTGGATGATTTGGTTGTTTTTGGTATCGTTTTGATGGTTTGGTTGTTCTTGGTATGATTTAGATGGTTTGGTTGTTCTTGGTATGTTTTTGATAGTTTGATTGTTCTTGGTGTGGTAGTTCTTGGTATGGTTTGGTTGTTCTTGGGATGGTTTTGATGGTGTGGTTGTTCTTGGGATGGTTTGGTAGTTCTTGGGATGGTTTGGATGATTTGGTTGTTCTTGGTATGATTTTGATGGTTTGGTTGTTCTTGGGATGGTTTGGATGATTTGGTTGTTCTTGGTATGGTTTGGTAGTTCTTGGTATGATTTCGATGATTTGGTTGTTCTTGGTATGATTTTGATGGTTTGGTTGTTCTTGGGATGGTTTGGTAGTTCTTGGAGTGTTTTTTTTTTTCAGTTCTCTGTATGAATTGTTTCCTGTTACTGAAAATTAGCTCGTTACATATTAACTCTCTCTCTCTCTCCCCATATTAATGAACGTGTTCTTTCCAGACCCAGTGTTTTTCTTAGTGTTGGTTCAGATGTGACTGGTGTGTGTGTGTGTGTGTGTGTGTGTGT
>JBBPCZ010030809.1:0-13838 GCA_037974445.1 Brycinus macrolepidotus
AGTGCATGCTGGTGATAGCACTTCCCTAGGCAAGACACACACACACACACACACACACACACACACACACACACACACACACACACACACGTCCACATGATGTAGCAGAAAACATGATCCATGATACCAGACCACTTTCTTCCATCACTCCGTGATCCAGTTCTGACGCTCGCATATCCATTGTAGGGTGCCTCAGGCAATGGACATGGGTCAGCATGGACACTCTGACCGGTCTGCATCTACACAGCCTCATAAGCAGCAGGGGGGCTGAACTGTCTGTTCTGACACTTTTCTGTCAGAGGCAACATGAACTTAATCAGCAGTTTGCGCTACAGATGCTCTTCTGTGGGATCAGACCAGGTCCTGGGTGCTCATGAACCTCTCGCCAAGTCACCAGTTGTCCTTCCTTGGACCACTTTCTCACCCACATACGTTTATTTTATATACATACATACATACACATATACATATAAATATATATATATATATATATATATATATATATACACACACACGCACACATATATAATCACTGGGTGTAGCATGCAGGCACTGTTGCCATAATTACACATCGGTGACAACAGTTCAGAGACACCCGACTCTCTGAAATTTGGGCAAATAAGGCAAATAAGATTAATCCCAAATAACTAAATAAATAATAACCCGGAACAGCTCTAGCAGGAACAGCTCTGTTTTATCAACTGACAACCTGCCAGTATTTATCATCACAAGCTTTAAGGAAGTGTCCAAAATATTCCAATGACCTCACAAACACAACACAAACACAAAAACAAGGTGAACACTGGAGGGCACTGTTGGCCGAGGTTTAAATTGAGGAGGGGGCAGTAGTACCTCAACACTGCCACAACACACACATTTACACAGTATCTATTCTGAAAACCGACAAGAAGACAGTGATATTGAAGCAGTGCTAGCATGAAGGCAGACCATCACAGTGACCCACGCTTACATGACCTGCATAACTACTGATCTCATTTCGCAAAACAGCAGGGGTCTTCTGCTCTGACAATTAAGTGTTACTTAAATTTTCCATCAAAATGCAGCTTTAAATCCGCACAAATCAAAACACAACAATGGTCATGCCATGCCAGTTCACTGTGAAATGAGTACTGGAGTACCTGCATCCCGAAGGGCATGCGCTGGGGGCTGAAGGGGGGTCCCGGCTGCTGGGGAGGAAAAGCCTGCCTGTGGCCCATGAAGCCGCGGGGCCCGGGGGGTGTTGGGGGACCACTGTGCTGCAGACTGGGGCGTGGTGGGTCCCTCTGAAACATTCCTCCAGGACCTGGAGGCCCCTGTCCCTGCCCAACGCCCAGAGGCCCAAAGCCCGGCCCATGGCCTGGACCTCCGCCCAGACCCCCTGGCTGAGGGAAAGACAGGGGGCCTTGCCCCGTGAGAGGAAAAACATTATTATTCATGAGGGGGGCCGGACCTGGGAGATCGAAGATGTGCTGGCCAGGGAAACGTGGTTCTAGAGGAGAGAAGAAAAACAAAGGATGACAATGATGCCGATTAAGACCAAGTGTGTAAAGATTTGTGTTGATCCTGCATTAATATTGGACTGCTAAGATTGATTCTAACCGATTCTAATAATATTAACCCTCAGAAACTGGCTGAAACACATCAAAAGCACACCACTACCAAAACATACACAAGAGTAACATATACAAAAGTATACAAAAGTATGTCCTTATTTGGAGCTCCCATGTGTCTAGGTTGATAGTGAAGGCTTCAAATATTACAGTAAGCTTTGTTTTGTGATTATCTGTCATGTAGAACTAGAGAACTCAAACCTTTAAAAACATGAAATTTACTTTAAAAACTTAATTGAAAAAAGTTTTTTTTTTAAACGATGTAATTTAAAAGTCAAAATAAATAAAAATATTTTTATTTCTGATGGTAAGAAGCAGGAAAAAAATGACATGCTGCTAGAAGCTGTATCCCGTGTATGTGAGTTAGGTGTGTGAGGGAGGTGATGTGTGTGTGAGGGTGGGGCTGCACACAAGTGGTGCTTCTGTTTTGAAGCAGCATGGGTGAGAGTTACTGCAAATACACAAACTCCACCTGGGACAGACTTGTGATTGTAAATATTTGTACGTAGTTCGGTATCTTTTTATAAGAGTGTATAAGTTTTCCAAATGCTTTAATATGTTTGTTTCTGCATTTTTACAGTAAAAAAGAGAAATTTCTAACAGATTTTTTTTTGTTTAGTTTGTTTCATCATACTGGCTGGGTTGTGCTGAAAAAAAGTATGCATGACACTTGTCCATTACACATTGTTTTAAGGGTTAATGTATTTTATTTTTTATGTAAAGACTAAAATGTGTGTTTGATTTGATTTGGTTCAATTCAACACAATAGAATTTACACTTGGAAAGAATGGTGGTTTTGACTGTCCATACTGTTTCATATCCGTGTGATCCATGTTATTTCACACCCCAAAATAATCAAGCAGAAAAGCTGTGAGGCCTCGTAACTCCAGCAGTAACATTTATCACATTTCTTTAAAGACGTGTTCATTTGCTTGAGTTGAACCAAGTGTGTTAAATCAAACTATTAGTGCCTGAAAATGACAGACCACAGTCCAGAGCTGCAGCTGACATTTAGGCCGAGCAGAGGCACCAAGTTGACGTTCCCAGAAGGCTGGTCTTACCACTGTTGAAGAAAGGCTCCCTCTCCTGGTGGAGGGGTGGGGGTCCTCTCCACTGCTCCTGGGGAGGGGGCCTCTGGGGCTGGACAAAATTGCCTTGGAGATGCTGCTGGAAGTCCACAGGACCCTAAAGACACACATGATAATAAAAACACAAAATCTTCCGATGATAAAAAAAAACTTACATAAAGTTACTTCTCAATAGGCATACAGGAACCGTGCGGTACTGCAACGGCATAGAACTTGCAGCACGCTTTGATTTTCCAGTGTATCTCAGCCTGGTAACAAAATTTCTGACGCACAGTTCTCATCTCACAGTTTATGGCCTGTCATCCCAAAACCCCATCCATGGAGTCAAGGTTTTCTGTCAGAGCTGCTTTTGTTAATGTGGTCATTTATTATTTATATTCTTGTTTGAGTGGATTAGAAGAGTATCCCAACACATTTTATCTGACCTGTAACCTCTCCTTTCTGAACTGCACTGTGTGTTGGAGCAGGAAAAGCAAGAAAATATATAGGTGGGCCTCCAAGACCACGGACACCAGAGAACACGCCACTGTAGTGGTCACCAACCCCCCCCCCCCACCAAAGTGTCATTCCAATCCAACATGCCCTGCCCCTTACCTAACACTAAAGCAGCCAATCAGTGACCTTTAGCTGGGACAGGTGGGGTGACTGTGTGGAAGTGGGACCAGAGTTGGTCATCACTGTACTGCAGCACAGCAGTAGGCGTAGGGTCTACACCTACACGACAGGTAGAGTGAGGAAAGCTGCAGGAAAGCTACACGAAATCGAGTCATTAGAAGCGAAGCAGTGCACCAGCGGGGTCTGTGAGACACAGAAGGGTCAGACACACGTCCAGACCTAGCTGGAATCGGTGTTTTCACGATGCTCAAAAACAAATGCAGAATCCAAACAACAACCGGCTCATTTCTGCAGCTTCTCCTCAATACAGCTTCTCTGTCTCTAAATCAGTTTTATCTTCATCCTCAGGCTGGAGTTTAAGGATAATGTTGAAGGATAATGTCGAAGAACTAAAGGTTTTTGGACCAAAACTGAACTGAACTTTAGGCGCACTTTAAATATTTACTAATGTTTGTGAACAATGTTCAGAAGACGCACTGAAAAGAGAGCCGTGATCACAGGTTCACCTTTTTAATGTCCTGTTTCTGCTGTTTTGCATAAAGTATTTGAGATGTTATGCAGGTGTTTGATGAGATAATTTGCAGTTTGTAATAAGACAGTTAACCTGCATGGGTAGACCCACTGTTTTATAATGGGTTTCTTTTTGGGGTAACAAAATACAATGATACATATACAAAAAATGTCAGAAAATTAAATTATACCTTAATACATTTTTGTCCATTTACCTCTCCTCCCTACCTGTTCCCAAAACTCTGAATCTCTCCTCCCTCTTCCTGAGGTGATACCAATACTCTAATCCTCCTGCTGAATACCGATCCCCTCATCCTCACCTCTTTTATTTTTCTGAAACATCCGTTCGGCCGTTTTTAAGAAATTAACCTTCATCCGGAGCGGCTGCACACCCCCACCCGACTCATTAGTCACGACTTAAGATGCGATCGAGCTCCTTAATCCGCGCTTTCAGGTGGAGGCGAGGTGAGGCAAGGCGGCGAGCGGCCACTGAGTTGCTTAGCGGAAAGTCAATCAGCCGGATTAGCTAAGCATCCGACGGGAGAGACGGCATTGTCAGCTCCGGCTTCGCCGCTCCATCCGAAAGGTCAGCTCCCCTCAGCACAATGGGAGCTTAAGGACGTCCACAATACCCACAATACCTCCGCGAGTTTGCATTCACTCAATAAAAGGAAATAAAATAAAAAAAAAAGGAGTGTGTCCTTTAGCAGAAAGCTAATCCTCTGGTCAATATGTAACAGGTTATGATCTCTTGGAGAGATAGGGGGGAAAACAGAGGACAGAAAGACAAATGCCAGGAGGAGCAGCTAAACCAGAGCTGGAGTAAAAAGTGTAATAAGCTCGACACCACGACTGCAACAGAAAACAACCCACCAGGTCCATCATCTCATACACTTCCATAAAAACTTTTTAGCCTGAAGATGCCTGAAGATGCTGTCACAGGGGTGCTCCTCTGCACAGAACATCTCAAGCACCTTTAGCTACTACTATTTATATAATAACCGTTTCATAAAATACTACTCATTCTTCAAAATACCCTTCCCAATAAATAAATATTAGACGCATTTCCTATTGCTCAATTTTAAGGTTGAAAGGATTACTCTTGTTTAATATTAAATTAACTATCAATAATAAAATTGAAAAAGGATTAAAAAAAAATAAGAAGAAGAAACATCTTCAGCAATTTCAGCCACAAAACAGCTCTGCTAGCTGTCCCACTGGTGTTATGAATGAACAGCTAGACTTCTTCCTTTTGCCTGCCTAGAGAACAAAAGCCATAGAACGCCACCTAGTGTACTGAAGGAGTAACTGTTCAAGCTCCATATACTGATGATAACAATTTTAACAAAACACAATCTGTTTGATTACAGTGAGTATTGCTCGGGAAGTGAGATCTTATCTGCTTTGCTGGTCGGGAGTGTGCGGAGGAGAAAACATACTGCAACACTGAGTGCAACACACATACCCTATTGCACAGGAGCTTTCCGGGACAAAAATAAACTCAAAATATCCAGGACTGACTTGATGCTAACAGCAACAACTGTTTCGTTACCCACTTACAAGCACAGCGCTGCTCAATCGCCGCACAGGTCAGAAATACAACACGGCACCTAGCAAATACATGGCGATGATTAACATTCCAACACTAGTGGTAAATATTCAGTGGGGGGGGGGGTAAGGTTAGATGTCCCTGTATGATAATGTATGCTAATCAGGCACCAAGAGGGCTAATAGAAGCTGCTGGCTGTCTAGTCACTGGCATTTTAAATGACACCCTGTTTGTGCAAGACTGGGTGTGGGAGAGACAGACAGCTGGGGAATTCATCTATCCGTATGTGTGTGCGCGCGCGTGCATGTGTGTGTACCTCCCTGGCCAGATTAGGGGAGAAAAAGCAGCTCCCCAAACCCTGAGCACAGCATCTTTAAGACCGAAAGCTCTTGGTGAGGAGTTTTACCCAGACCACAAAAGACCGTTAAGGCAACAGTTCAAATTTGAGCCAAAATACTTCTATAGGTTTAGCACAGGAGCTACAAAGCTAATAGACCTCAACACGTCACCAATTAGCACTGTGTAAACTAAAAACGTATGTTTCTTATAAAAGTGGACAAAAGAACATTAGCAGACACTGTAAAACACACTTTTGAGCCATGCTAGTTGGTGGGGTATGGGTGGGGGACTAAACTATCAACTTAATTGGGGCCAAATGAAATTCTTTAAGACTTGAAGAGAATGTTTTAATAACTAACACAACTGCACTCTATCACCAATCTGGGGGTGTTATAAGAAGAGTAAATGGAAAAAAGCAGTGTGTGTGTGTGTGTGTGTGTGTGTGTGTGTGTGTGTGTGTGTGTGTGTGTGTCTTGTAACTACCAGCACATCCATCTTCCTGTGTAGGAAATAACTTTAACTACAGGACTGGCAGCGATGCAGGGGGGTTATTAGCGTCCCCATTACAGTTCCACTTTTTTTGAGCGCTAAAATGGCCATTTACATCTGTCCTCCATTTGACTTTTAACATTAAATCATTTCAGAGAGAAACATTTTACAAAGTCCATTACAAAAATATTTGTACATGTTCTTGACTCTACAGAGCTCTAGTTATATTCAACACACATCATTTAGATAAAATTTTTTTTTTTTTTTTTTTAAAAATCGCCCAAATGACGTTTTCAGCATCTGCCATACCCTCAAAACTACAACCTCTTTAATCTCTTCAGTAAAAAAAGCCCAGCCATTTGAGTGTGGGTGTGTCTCGGCCCACTTTCCTTCAATGGGTTGAACCTCAATTGACGGTGGTATCTTCCACACATTTGTACATTCCCACTTTTACCAGCAAAAATACCACAGTAAGCACCTCACAATCTCCTAGTAACAACCTGGAACACCACAAGTAGCACATAATAAGAATGTTGCACTAACAGGGCACTGTTTAAGCTGCACAATCCATCTGCTTTTTTTTTTAACTCAGGATATGCACTTTTCAAGCTTAAACTATACACAAACACGTTGATAGTCCTGCAGCAGCATTAGTCATAATGCAAGGATCGTCATAAAAATGTGAAAGACACTGATCAAACTTGAACGACTGTGGTATGAACAGTAGATTCTTGACTAACAGTCAACAGCACTGGATCAAATTTCTCGAAATCTGGTGTGCATCTAGAGCACGTTGTAGCGATGCAGGGTGTGAAATTTCATGCAGGGTGAACATTTACATTACAAGACATTAGCAGATATGTACTGACTGCTGAATTTTGATTTGCTATTGGTGGCATTTTTGTTGAACAGGCCAAATGTAACTGTGGGAGATGTGAGCAAAAGAGGCAACACACCATGTTTCAAAGTTGTAGCTTTATTTTTAGATTTTAGATTTTTAAATATTGGTTTTAGATATTGACATGTGCCAGCTATGGAGCCCCCCCTTATCTTTACATTACAAGATACTGGGTAGCAAATAGCTAGATTTTTGCACTGAAGTTATTCACTAGGTGGCGCTAATCCACAAGTGAGAAGTAATGAGCCAGCGTCAAATTTGGGCTGTATTTTTGTTCAAGAGGCACAGTAAGGGCTGAAAGAGTTCCACTGGAAATCTCTGAGTAGAACATAATCAGAGATCTGTGGAGTCAAGCGTTTTTACACAGAAAATATCAAACCAGAAACAAATTTGGATCTAAAAACATGGATATAGTTATAATGAATAATTTCTTCGTGAAGTGTGTTTACTTACCGGAAATCTCTGAGAGCTAATGTTGGGCCTGGGCTGGTTCTGAGCAGGAGACATCAACGGAACTGAGAGAGAGAGAGAGAGAGATGGAAAGAGAGAAAGACAGAAAGAGAGTGAAAAAGAGAAACAGAGCCAGAGAGAGAAAGAGTGTGAAAGGGAAGGAGAAGGAGAAAGCAAGAAAAAAGGGTAGAATGAGAGAGAATGAGAGAGAAAGGGGGAGAAAGAAAGCGAGAGCAAGTGAGAGAGAAACAGAGCAAGAGAAAGAGAGAAAGGGAAAGAGAGAGCAAGAAAAAAAGAAGGCGAGAGCAGCGAGCGAGCGAGTGAGAGAGAGAGAGATTTATTTATACTAAAATGTTCACCACAAAATACTCAGTCCACATTCGTCACAGCTGGCCATGTTGAGCGAGCGAGGGTTTACTCTTAAAGCTCAGACTGTGCCCCTTGCTCGCCCATAGACCGAAACTCATGAGATACAGGCCTGCACTGAATAGGATGTCATTTCCCTGCACATCAGCCCACTGCACAGCTTTCAGAAAGCTGGTTTAAGGATAATTGAATAATGGGAAAACTGGAAAAATGAATGTGCTGAATACAGAAGTATCTCCAAAACAAAAACCGTATACAGCCTGGCAAAGTGTTCAGAGCCACCTGACCTTCTTTGGTGATAATAACGCAGGGTTTATTAATACAAAATGATTGTTTTTAAGGGGGATTTTGAGAACATGTACTCAAAGCCTGTTAAATGTCATTTCAGGCCAGACCTGCTATTGAGCTCTATGACTCATGCATAACTAGGCCACAGTTTTTTGTGCGTTTGTGGCAGATACAAAGTGCAGCACAGATCAGACAATCTCATAGTAATAAACGGACCCAAACGCCAAAAAACTGTCTTATTCTCATCTCGGCTGATTGTGGTGATACACCTGAAGTGTGTGTACCTTGCACTGGTGATGAGGAGGGTCCTCTGAAGTGTGGGTTGATGTGGATGTTTTTGGGCTGCTGCTGCTGGTTGGAGTGTGTGTGAGAGGGCGGTGGCTGCCTGTGCAGGTCCTGCTGCGGTCTGGAAGGGGGTCCAGGAGAGCGGTGGGGCGGCAGCAACAGCTGCAGGGGCTGCTGGGAAAGTGGGCCCATGGGGTTCGGAAAGAGACCCGGAGCTCCGCGAGGGCCTGAAGGCCGAGACTGATGAGGGGCCTGAGAGGGAACCATCCTGGGCTGTGAGAGTGAGAGAGAGAGAGTGAGAGAGAGAGAGAGAGAGGCAAAGAGAGACAGAGAGACAGAAACAGAGAAAGGGGAGAGAGAGACAGAGAGATAGTGAGAGAGAGAGACAGACAAACAAGAGAGCAAGTGAGAGAGAGACAATGAGAGACAGATAAAGAGAGACAGAAAGAGACAGACAAAGCATGAGTTGGAGAGACAGAACGAAAGAGAGACAAAGGGAGACAGAGAGAGAGAGACAGAAAGAAAGACAAACAAAGAGAAAGAGCAAATGAGAGACAGGGCGAGTGAGAGGTAGTAAGAGTGCAAGTGAGAGAGGGAAATAGAAAGGGACAGAGAAAGGGAGGAGAGAGAGACAGAGAGAAAGACAGCAAGTAAGAGAGACAGAGAGAGAGAAGAGAGGGAGAGTAAGAGAGAGTCAGACAGAGAATGTGTGTGAGAGAGAGACAGAGAGAAAGAGAGTAAGTCTTACAAAAGCCTTGAGCAGAAATCCAATGTAAAATGTTCCTGACGTTGTGGAATGAGGGGCACGGCTGATCTACTGCCTAATCTAATTCAAATGCGAATGTACAGCTCACTCAGACGCATCTGCGTGGATTCAGCAAACATATATCTCCCTCCCACCCTCCGAGAGACGCCCGCTAATCCCTCCTCCGACAGAGACCGCTTCATATCACACAAAAAATTAAATTAAACCATTACGGAGCTTCACTCTGCATTTGAGAGGAACGCTCACGCTCAGGAGCACTATGTCACATCGTTTACCTCCTCCATAAAAAGGAATTAGCTTTTTTTATACGCATAAATAACAAGGTAGAGGTACGGACGAGTGAGAGACACTCAGGAGGGGATTACACCCCTCTACGGATATTTAATAGTAAAATAAGCAAAGGAACCCAAATCCTTAGACAAAGTACAAATTTAATTTGGTGTAATGCCTCCTCAATGGACTCCCGCCAAGTTATTTGGCATAATCCATATATCAACACGGATAAGAGGGCGAGCAAGCGCTCAAGTAATTGACTTTCTCCAAAGCAAACTCACTCCGTTCCGCCGGAGCGTGCCGACCTACAAGGACAGGAGTGCACGATAAGGAACCTACAGCTGATACTCACTTTCCAGAACCCGATTAACCGTATCGGATTCCGGTATTTTGGGATAAGGGTCAACGTTTTTAACTGGGCAGTGCTGAAATTTTAAGCTTGTTTACATTCCAACAAATAATGTGAATCAGGTGCCTTTTAATGATCAACCATGTGAAAGAAAGAACACATTTAATGAGATGTTAAAACGCCTTTAGAGGGCGAAAGTGAGTAATGTTTGTTTATCTGATGTTTGTTAATAACACCTTTAGAGGGCAGTAGTGAGTAACACTTGTAAATTTGACGTTAACGTCTGTAGAGAGCAGTGGTGAGACGTTTGTTTATTTGGTGTTTGTTAACCCTTCAGTGTGTACTCTTCCTTTAAAGCGTTCCATCACACCGGTGTGTTTTGGAACAGTCAGCAATTCTAACACGTTCTGCTGACGCAACAATGCAATGAAGATTCAAGATTACAGCTGATATGCCTTCATCTTCACACTTAGTTTTAAATTTATACTGATATACATCTGACAGTCAATCAATAAATCACACTAAGCTCAGGCTGTGTCTGAACAGCTAACGGAACAATTTACGGACAGAGCGAGTGCTGTGACGTGCATGACACTCAAGAGCACAAAATACGCAACAAAGAAACACGGTACAATGAGCCCCCCCTGCAAAACAAATCTTTGCAAACACAGCTTGTACAACAATCGTCAATTGAATGAGTCAAAGTCAAACGAGTGACACCAATGTTGAGGCGAACATCGTCTCATTGATGAAGTGATGTTTAGCTGCTTAGCTGTTTAGCTGCAACAGACAGACGGAGCGACAGGAGCGAATACAAGAACAATTCTTAATACAAAGTAACGGACTGTACAAAATTTTGGTGTCTGAGCAAAAAACAAACATGCAGCAACGAGTAGAACTGTTAAAAACTCCCCCCGCTAAAGGGTTAATAACATGGCAGTGTGTAACGTTTGTTTATTTGATGTTTGTTAATAACAGTTTTGGTTAGACAACTACAGTTGTCCACAGCTCCACTTACTGGATATACAGTGGTACCCCGCATAACGAACGCAATCCATTCCAGCAGCACGTTTGTTATGCGGGGAGTTTGTTGTGCGAAACACGATTTCCCGTAGACTTCTATGGGAAATCGTGTAATCCGTTCCAGGTCGCCGTGAAAAATCGAAAAGAATTACTAAGAAATGAAGACACAGCACTGTTAATGGGGGGGAACTAGTAAAACATTCAACAAAGCAGGGAATGATGTTAGGTTTTTCTTGGGGTTCACACTTTACAGAAACAAGGAAACAATCTGCAGTTTCACTCGCGAAACAGCTGTCCTGCAACGAGAAGACCTTCAATTTTAACCACCAGTAAACTCTCAGACACCAAAAACACATCAAAACAGGAAAAAAAAAATATGACACTAATGGGGAGAAACAACACAACATGACGCTGTGTCTTCATCTGAGACACATCTGGCCAGATTCAGCCATTTTTTTTTTTACGTAAAACTCAATTTTCACGTGCGACATGTGGTTCGTTGTGTGAAACGCGTTCGTTCTGCGAGTCACACGCGCGTCCTAGACGGCGTTCGCTATGCGGAACGTTCGTTCTGTAAGGCATTCGTTAAGCGGGGTACCACTGTACTGGTCGACTAGTTGATGCAAGGTTGACTGGTGTAGGGACTGGCATTTCTGTCAAATTTGATAAGAACAGGCAGGACACAAGCTCTACACTGCCTTCTAGTGGTGTATAGAGTTCAAACATTTTTCAATATGTAACACATGACGTTAGTGTGACACTCAAAATCCTAATTCACTACTCAAACTTTTAGACTTCATTAAAGAATTCATTCAAATAAATTTGACTCTGGTGTGTGTCTCACCTGCATCCCCAAGTTTACTTGCATCAGTGGGGGCCTCTGTTCATTTATTCTCCCACGTCCAGGACCTCCGTCTCCACGGAAATCTCCCATCCCAAACATGGGAGGTCCTCTTCCACTGCCGCCTCCTCCTCCTCTGCCTCTTCCTATTAAGCCTCCTCCTCTCCCTCCCCCTCTTCCTCTTACTCCGCCAAAGCGCCCCTGCTTCCTCTGACGCTCCTTCTCCTCGAACTCCAAAAGATCTGCTTTGGCCTCCTCTGTCAGCTCTGGGAAACAGAGAAACCCAGACACACCATGAGATCTAAGATCCGCAAGAGGAAATTAGGGAACTTCTAACAAAACCAGCATAAACGTTGAGAAATTTCATACTGAAATTTCATTACTGACAATTTTCAATCAGTTAGGTGAAATGAAACCTGTGATGGCGTTTGACTCACCTAACGTTTCTGGAATGTTCCGCCGTTTACTGGCAGCATCAGAGATTCGGACCACAGTGACGCCTTTGCGCTCAGATTTGAAACGCTGCCTCCCTGACTCTTTCTCGTCTTCATCCTCGTCTGACTCTTCTTTCTTTTCGGTCTCTTGCTCCAGTTCAGCTTCGGGTTCCAGCTGGGGGGCAGGAGGGGGGATTATTATTCAGATACAGTTCTGAATCACTGGTTTATCACATGTAGTTAGTATCACCCCCTATAGTTCCTGTAGTGTATTACAGTCTGTCAGAATGACCTTGTGGACCATATGAACATTACTGAGCTTTTCAAATGAAACAGGAGAAGCCATATTGCCCTCTATAGTTCATGTAATGTACTACAGTTTGCAGAACGACCTTGTAAATCACAAGAACATTATAGAGCCCATTAAACAAAAAAGCATGTTATATCGCCCCCTGTAGTTCTTGAAGTGTGGATCACATGAACATTAGAGAGCCTTTAAAACAAAACAATATTTATATCGTCTCCCATAGTTCCTGTACTGTATCTGTCAGAATGACCTAGTGGGTCAAATGAACACTACAGGGTTTTTGAAATGAAACAGTACGAGCCAAATCGCGCTCTGAAGATGCTGTGGTGTGTTACAGCCTGTCAGAAATACCTTGTGGATTGAGTATATTTACCTAATCGCATCATTTTCTTTAATCGCTTTATAATGCTCGCTCTCTCTCTCTCTCTCTCTCTCTCTATATATATATATATATATATATATATACACACACACACACACACACACACACACACACACACACACACACACACACACTTCAACAAATTTAAAAGCCTCAATTGCTAAAAACACTGAATCCATTCCCAATTACTCCTCAAATACGCTGTTCAGGATAACCGCCCAAAACCTCAGTTCAGTAGATTATGGATATTATACCATTTAGTGAGAACATCTCTCACCTCCTCAAACTCTGTAACCTGGGAGCCTGGGTCCTCCATTTCCTCCTCTGGCTCCTCCTCCTCTGCCTCTGGAACTTCCTGTGGCTCTGTGTGCTGTTCCTCTTGAGCTGTGGCGTAATCACCAGTGTTTTCGTCAACCTAAACATAATAAACAAAACATCTTGAGTAAGTTCCTGACCACACAACAGGCCAGGACTAAACTGCAATAATACAGAATGGTCATTGAAAATCATTAAGATAAACAATTCTCTATGGATTTGAAAATATTTTAAATAAAATGTACAGGAAAGAGGGAAAAAAAAAATTGGCCTTTGATTTGTAACGAGTGTTCTGATGGTCTGAGTAAAAGCTAGGGTTGGGTATCGTTTGGGGTTTTTTTGATACCGGTGCCAAATCGATACTTTTAAAACGGTACCGGTGCCAAAACGGTGCCTGAACCGATACTTTATAAAAGCCACAAAATGATGGTGGATGACTCAAGAATACAATTTTATTGAACAAAAAATTGAATGCTTAAAATTAAACAATATCTTAAAAGTTTAAAGGATATATGAATATATAAGTACATACAAAAAACAACAACAAAACATAAGCCACCTAACCCAACTACAATAACTAAACTGCTTCAAATTTTAGCAATTCTTTTGCAGAAATATCACCATATTTGCCTTTTCTGGCAAAATACGACACCTTTCCTGA
>JBBPCZ010030820.1:0-13837 GCA_037974445.1 Brycinus macrolepidotus
GAGTCCAGACACACCAACACATGACATCACAAGGACGGGACCAGACATGTGTACACTTAATACTCAGGAGACGGGGGCCGCTGAGGGCGTGATCGAGGCGGTCCAGACGTGACACTCAGACCTGTATTTTAGCCTTTTCCTGCAGGGCCTGTAATGGCTGTTCCACCAAGTACACAATAATACACTTGGATATTTTTAATGAATAAAATTATTGAAGGGAGGAACATTTTTTTCACTATGAAAAAGGGGTGATAGCAACCAAACACACAAATGAAGTTGTTGTTTTCTCACAACTTTCATAGTTTTTAAAAGCTTTCCCAGCTGTGATATTTAATGATTAAAGTTATAAATAATAGTCAGGCTACACTTTCAGATCATTCTACATTCCTTTCACTTTCGGTCTTTCTGTATCACATGCATTCCATCACACATATCAGAATAATCTTTGAGAGAAGATTTGGTGGGTTGATGGATGAGCTGAGTGACTGTGAGGCTTTTTGATGCATATTTCTGCATGACTGCTTTCTCCACTTTCAGGCTACCACAAGGTCAAACAGTCAAAGATCATTACTAGATCATTACTAGATAATTACTAGATAATTAAACTATCACTATTGTACCAGTTGACGCCATGCAGAATATAATTAAGAGCCAAGAGTGGAAATTCTCACTGAGTGGAATTTATTTTTATTTTTTATTTTTTAAGGCTTTATGTTCAAGTGAATCATTAAATAATTTAATTTATGAATTTAGCTACTGTCATGAATTGATGGTGACTGACACTATTCTAAATCAAATACTTTTATTATTTTCTACTTTACATTCCACTGAGTGCTCTTCCGAGACAGAAGTAACAGACAGTAATCTCTGTTACTCTACAATAAAACCAAAATATGAAGCTCAAACAAAACGGAGGTCAGCGTAATGCTCACCAGATTTTTACCATAACTGGGTTAAAAAAAAAGACATGTAACTGATGACTATTTGTCACAAAACCATAGAGGCAGGACAATTGTGAAGCAGAGCACTTGAGTGTGGAAGGGGTTTTAGGTAGAGGCCTGATAGTAACCCTCTCAAGTCGAGTCAAGTAGGTTCATTGTCATTTTAATCATCTACACAGTAGACAGTGAAACCAATAACAAGAAACACTATGCCAGGACAACATACAGCCCTGCCGACAGGAGCAGTTACAGTACTAGTGTGAGTGAATACAGTATTATGACAGAAACTGTGTTCTTGAAGTAGAGTCATTAAGGGTGCAAAAAAAAGGTTGACTGGAATAAATAATTGTGCAAAAATAGCATCAATAGCAGCAACAGGATAAAAAATGTAGTATATTATAAATGAATTGTGTTTGCACTGGGTGTAAATTCTTGTTTATGGTAGATTAAGTGTATATATGTGTTTGTGTTTAGGAGAAAATAAAATCTGGAGTGTGTGTGTGTGTGTGTGTGTGTGTGTGTGTGTGTGTGTGTGTGTGTGTGTGTGTGGGTAAAGTGTATGATTCAGTTCAGACTGAGGAGTCTGATGACCTGGGGGAAGTAGCCATTTCCCATCCTACCAGTGGAAGGAAAGAAAAGAGGTTATGGGATGGGTGTGTGGGATCATCCACAATGCTGGTGGCTTTGTGGATGCAATGTGTGGTGAAGCAGTCAGTGACATATTTAGGGAGGCTGCAACCTATGGTGGCTTTACCAACCTGGAGGAGTACGCAGCGTTGGTGACTGGCTACATCAGCAAGTTCATCGATGACATTAATGTCTCCAAGACCATCACCACACACCCTAACAAAAGCCACTGGTGACTGCAGAGGTGCATGCGGTGCCGAGAACTTGAGACACCGACAATATGTGGACTTTGTGATGAGGGGGGGTGAATGTGTTAGACTTTGTGTACACAATCATTGCTGGCATGTGCCAAGACCGTTCTGAAGCAAATGAAAACCTGGACCCCAGTAGCCATCTTTGCTCCTCAGGAGCAAAGAGCACACTGACTGGATAATACTTAGGGAGGATGCTCTTGCTGGCTACATCAGCAAGCGCATCAATGATGCTGTGGACAGTGTCAAAGACACTGCCCCAACCAGGAGCCATGGATGACTGTAGAGGCGTGCACCCTGCTGAGAACCCAAGACACCTCCTTCAGGCTCCCCTGAGAACACAGTGACCACGCATGCCATTAAAGCATGCCATGCTCACTCTCTTAACTGAATCTGAACCGTACTTCACACACATACACACACACACACACATACACACACTTGTACTGAAGACACCCATACATATTTCTGCACATTTAAAGATTCTGCTGCTGGAGGACAGTAAGGTATAACACTGTATTCACTTTCAGTGCTCTCTATGCCCCTGTCAGCTGCACTGTATGCTGTGTTGTATTATTCTCTTTGATAATTTTTTTAGTCTTACTCTCTTTCGTTTTTGCACTCTTCAAATTCCTGTCGTGCCTGCACTCATATAGTCTTGTCTTCTTTCTGTTTTTGTTCTTTGTTTTGCTCCATGGTCCTGGAGGAGTGCTTTTGTCCTAGGCAAACGCCGTTTCATTTAACTGTATACTGTGTAGATGGTTAAAATGACAAACACATTCTTGACTTGATGTGCATCCTGGGTAATTCATGAATGCATTGATAATATTGTCTTGATAATCTCCTGCATCTTAGTACACACAGTCATGTATTGCACAATAACAGAGCTGCCCTTCATTTTTGTCCTTTTTCTGTTTCTGGGTCACCCACATTCCACATTCGATCAGAACAATGTACTGAGATAATGATTAACTGACACATGCCAGGTATGCATTTGTACATGTATGTAGAAATAATGCTTTTTTTTACATGAGTTCTTTCTCCAGTTCTAGACTCCAGGTGCATATACATATTTAAATAGGTTAGGAACATTTACCCCAAATTTAGCCTTTAAGCTGATTTGATATTAAATGAGGAGGTTCCGAAAGAATTTTGCGAGGTTACAGTCAGGTTCAGACAAAATTTGGCTGAGCTACAGGTACATGGAGCTTTGTTGACCCACTGAATTTTTGTGAAGTACTGGTAAAGAATTTTAGCATAAGATCTGTGAATTTAATTGAATATAATAAAGTTTGTATAGCTTAACCATAGCTATACCATTTTAAACCAACAATGGATTTTTTTAAATATTTGGTCAAAACAGCCGAGCCCTGAATTTTGAAGGATTAAAGCACTCAGTCTCAGGACCATGTTGAACAAAGTGCCCGACTACTTTTGCGTAGTAAAACCTGTACAATCATAAAGGCCTGCAGTCAGAAATCTTATCAGCAATATGTGTCTTTCCATAAAAGTGAGATTCAACAGTCAACAGTCAAGTCTTCACTTAATGCAGACTGCACATTAGACATCATTCTAACTTTTCTACATTCCTTTCTCTTTTTTAAATCTTTTTTTAATATTTTAGACATCATTTTCTCTCTCACACACAGCAATTTAAGACTGTTTTGTGGAGCAATTTAAGACTGTTTTGTCTGAGAATTTTTTTTCCTTTCTTTTTTTTTTACACTTTTTTTTTTATTTGACTGTTTGTTAATGTGTGTTTAGTTTGGGGTGTTAGTTTATTAGCGGGTTTTGGGCTTTTTTTTAAGGGCCTCTATAACATTTTTCTGAATGATTGATGGAAAGATTGATGTCCAATTCAGGTTTTTCTTCAGTCTTGAGTTTGGACAGTTATTGTCTGACCTCATGGAGATTCAAAGGCCAGTGATTGATGCTGATTTATGATGAGCTTTACAGCAGTGAATACAATCAGCACCTGAAGCTGAAAGGTATGTTCTTTGATGGCCTCCCAGATATCACTGAAGACGCTGCTCTGAAGAGGTCACTCTCCATGGTGGAGCTGAGTAGTGGAGTGTGATAAAGCACCAGTTTCTAATAGGCTTTCGGTAGAATTCTATAAATCTTTCTGACCAATTACAGGTAACGATATACTGGAAGTTCTCAAAGACAGCTTCTCCAAATTGAGGTTGCCATCGAAGTCTCACTGCTCTGCTGCAAGTGCTCTCAAGAGCCAGACTTGGAAAAGAAGTTGAATGGGTCATTCCTCCAGACTGGACCTACTGTGTACCTGGCTGGTCTAGTTTTGATAAAGCATTCTTGATTCGGGATGTTTTGGAGATTTCAAGACTATTAGGCTTTGATACTGGTCTGATTTCTCTGGAAAAAGAAAGGCTTTTGACAGGGTTGAGCATGAATATCTGTGGTAAGCTTTAGCAGATTCTGGCTTTAGCCCAGGTCTTATAGCCAGTATCATGGTCTTGTATTGTGACACTGATTATACTCTGAAAGTTAACAGCGGTTTGAGTACCCCCTTCAGTGGGGGGAGGGAGTTCAGGCAGGGGTGCGGTTCATCTATTTGCTGATAATACAAACCCTTTACACAGACTGAGAAAAGTTGCTTCTGGTCTCAGGATACTGGACTGTAACTCAAAGATTTTACTCTCTACATATGCTGATGATGTCATTGTGCTGCTGAAATGTTGAAGTGTTAATCTGCACAGTTCTTGAGTTTAATTTTCAGGAGTTTTTAGGTGACAACCAAATGGAACAGAAAAATTGAGAGGGACTTTTTGAAAAAGTTTAAGGGCACCATAGTAGGTGGGCTTGGAAGTCTTGGCCCATCTTCTACTCAGGAGGCTGGGGATCTGCAGCATGGACTTCTCTTTGTTTTCTGTGGAACCCAAAAAACCTGCCATTACAAAATCCGCCTTTGTTTTATCATGGACTTTTTTATCAGGAACTCAAGTTTTGAATGTTTGGCAGCAGGAGAGCACAAGGGAGTTTAAAAACAGGCACAGTGTCAACTGTTAAATCTTATCCTTGGGAAGGTGAAGATGGTGATATGGATGAGCAGAACTGTGACTGAGCACAGTGTGGATGTTCTTTAAACCTTCCAGAGTGACTAGTGTTGCACCATAAGTATGATATTGCTTAGAAGGCAGTTACAGCATTGAACAAAGTGCAAGGTACCACAGAGACAATACAATAAATAGACAATACAGCAATGAAACAGAAGTGTGAATGAGATGTAAATTCCAAAACAATACAGTAAGTAGACAATACAGCAGTGTAATAGTAAGGAAAGTGAACCTTTCAGAAAGGATATAATATTAACATTCCACTATATGTACATTATTGCACAGGAGACAGTTAGCTGCATTGAACCACACTGAGTAAGTGTAAATTGCATGATTCACTGCATCTTCAGGCTTTAGAGATACTGAGAACTGTGTCTGCAGATAATGAGGAGGACTTGAGATCAAGCAGTGAGTCAGCTGAGAACTCCCTGTCGCAGTTTGTGTGATTATCTAATATTCTTCAGAATAGAAGAAGGGGAGATGTGCAACGTTAACTGTGTACAGGCTGAACATCAACGAGCAGCTCTACTACAACAACAACATCACCACCTGACTTCTGTCCCTCTACGTACAAGTCAGGTCAAGTAGATGTTCATGGACATTTCAACCATTTATACAGAACACAGTGAAATGAAACAGCATTCCTCCAAGACCACAGTGCTCCTTCAGGATCATGGCGCAACACCAAAAACAAAATCAATAAGTGTGGACAGGTCAGGACTGCAACAGTGCAATAATTTACAGGACAAGACAATATACAGTGAAGTTGACAGGAGCAGTTACAGCACTAGTGCCAGTGAATACAGAATGCCGACAACCACCATTGGACACCATTCGTGCCACCATCAGACAACATTAGGGTCACCATCGGACAATGTTCAGGCCTTTCTGCATTCCTTTGTGTCTTTCTATATGTCTTTCTTTAATCTCACATTCCATCACACATCACAGCAATCTCTGAGATGCACGGTTACAGAGAAAAAAAACAGTTCTACATGAGTCACTGCATCTTTAGTCTTTAGAGATACTGAGAACTGTGTCTGCAGATAACGTAGCCCTCAGCAAGGAGGACTTGAGACCGAGCAGTGAGCCGAATAAGAGCTCCCTAAAGAAAGGCCAGGCACATGTAAGGCTTAATTGATTAATAACTAAGGAGGAGCTCTGTGTCTCCCTCTGGTTAGCTTGGCAAACTAATTAGCCCCAATCCGGGCTGTTTACAAAAGTTTAAGTGAATTGTGTTTAGAATATCAGTGTTTGTGTGTTAGCTGCTGGAAAAATATGTATCTTTATTCACATCTGGCCTTTCTTTTAAAAGTGAGGTCGTCTTTATTTTGATGTCAGCGCATTTTTTTTTGTATGTTTGCATTTTTAAAGTTGTTTTATTCATGTTAAATTAATTATTGATTTTTTTTCTTGGGATGATGACATCCTTCAGTAGACAATGAAGTGAAACCCTCAGGTTGTTACTGCACCCCATGCTGATAGAAGTGCACCAAAAGATTCATTCGCATCAAGGTTATTACTCAACACTGATTTTTTTTCCTCAGATTTGGTGTTCTTTGGCATATTAAGACAAATTATCCTTTAATTTAAAGTTTCTTTTAATTTAAAGTGTTCGTCAGATACTTTTTCTAATCTGTGATGTTGACCATAAATATCAACTCATTTCAGTTCAATTACAGACTCTAATGAAAAAATTATATTGGAATAGTACAGTTAGAATCATTTTAGTGGTTGATGTCGTGGATAACACGACATCAACCTTCCAAGCAGGAGAGTGAGGTTTGATTCCTACCCTGGGTGACACACCACACTACGCCAGAAAGAGTCCTTGGGCAAGATTCCTAACACTACATTCACGCACATCCGTGAAACACAATGTACGTGAATGTAGTCCAAAGTCGCTTTGGACAAAAGTGTCTGCCAAATAATGTAAATGTAAATTTTGTAAAAAATAATTTTGCATAGTAAGAGCATAGTTTACTTTCACTCTCCACTGTCCAGCCCATGGCTAAACTGGGTGTTTCCTGGTATAAAAAGGACGAGGCACGTCTTCATTCCTTCACTAAACTTTCCAGTTTTTAACGTTACTGGTGGAATCTCTCCTGAGGTAAGATTTTAAGATGTATATTAATTTATTTATATTTTTTGCACAAAAGCAAGAAAATCTGTGACATGGTCTCAGTGAGTGTTGAAATTTAGAGCCTATTTCCAGAAAATATATTAAAACATTATTTTAAAAAATAAATAATAATTACAACCGTCATGGTCACTGCAGTCATACTTTCTATTCACACCATAAGGATCAGGTTCAACAGACTCATAACATTCTTAAGTATGGCCTATCACATCTAAGAAAAATGTTTGATAGACAGATTATCTCTTAAAATGCTGACTGAAAGTCAATTTATTTAAAATTAAGTACAACAAAAGCCAAAGATAATGTTTACAAATCTTTGCTGTTTTATGTAGTTAATGCACCAGTCAACTGAACAGAAATAAATGAGAGATATGGTAATCAAAATGATTCATGGAATTAGTAAAAGTCTCTTATATTGGCATATGAGAATTAGCTTGTTCATTTAGACAACACTCAACACACTCTATGAATTCATTTTGCTTGCCAAGGTGGCCAGTGAAACTGTACAGTAAACACATAAGTGTCCTGTTTTCTTTTTTCAGACTCAGAATGGACCAAAAACTTGCAGACTTAAGGTAATGTAAATTATTAATTATATTTACTTTTGGATAGTAACGTTCAGATTTGTATTTCGTGTGAACATTTTTCCACAGAAGAACCAGAATACTCGCAAAGACCAAGATTTGATTTGTTAATGAGAGAGATGAGATAACCACATCCTTGAAAACATGTAGACTGCCCTTTCGATAGATCTGCTTATTGTCTGCATGAAGACATACAGTTATGTGGTTGTATTCTGCTGCTCACAAACAGAACAGTATTATAAAGCTGTAAACCGGTTTAATTTTAGAGTTATGTGGTTCTGTACGATCAATGTCCATCTCTAGTTCATCGTCGTAAGGAAATGGACACAAAACAGAAACTAGAGGTTGACTGATGTTTTACCATGTTAAGTGTTTTAAGATTATACACTTTAATGAGGACTTTTATTAACATTTACTCCCCAGTAGTACATTTACATTTACCTGTCTAAACTTGGACCTAATTTTAAAAGAGGCTGAATTTGCACAAACACGCATAAAAAAAAGAATAAATATGAAACATCACAGATTTAACAGATGTTGTAACTATTTGCTTTACATTGTTTATTTTTATAGCACTTTCTACAGCAGCCATTGCAGCCATTTAATTCCAGAAATGTGGACATATTTCAGCATTTTACAGTAATACACCTCATCCAATTAAGCTGTTAATTATCAAGCCTGAACTGAATTATCAAGTTCAAGAACTGAACTAGCTACGCTGGTCGGTTTTGATCAATGGTTCCCAACCTTGGTCCTGAAGGCCCCACAGCACTACACATTTTATTATTCTCCCTGCTTTGACAAACCTACTTCAGCACAGGAAATGTTTGCTAATTAGTTAAATTAGGTTGGGGAAAACATGAAAATGTAAAAAGCAGAGGAGCCTCTTAGATTGAACTCTTCAGGTTGCTCCATGCTGCAGTTTGTTCAAACTGATGTTGGACAAGATTGAGATTTGTTCAAGTTAAGGATGGTGAAGATTGAGACTGGCCAATTATCAAACAATTTGCCAGCTTAAGCTAAAAGCATTTTTAAAATAAAATTTTACTGCCTATTAACACTTCACATGGCATCAAATATTAAAAAACAACACTCAAACATAATTCACATTACATTCCTAAGATGAACCTACCTAATAAAACATTCCCATTGTAGTAAAACAATGTTTTGAATGAACTTAACTGTTTATCATTCATGCATGATTTATCATTTCATACAAAATCAGAATCAGGATCAGAAAACTTTATTGATCCCAGAGGAAATTGCTTATCATAACATGCTGCTGCACGCTTGTGCCAGCGCACATATATTAAATGATCAGAGAGAGGTATATAAAATATGAAATTAAACATAACAAATCATGAAAACTCTCTTTCAAGGGGCGGTGCTTAAACTTAAAACTGACATTTTAACCTTTTTAACAAAACACTAAACAAAACTCATTACAATCAATTTTATTCTAAGACTGGAGATTGAGCAGTGCAAGATGGAGATTATGGATTTAAGGTAAGACTAAAGATTATCATTGTTCTTCTATCACTGCACAATGAAATGAAGCATGAAATCCAGTATTTTAAATTTCTCTACAGACAAGAGAATGGAACCCTTAAATCAAAAAACAGGGCATTAAGGTAAGAAACCACTTAAATCCATGTTATAACCCAATTTAAAATCGGTGATCTGGTTTTTAAATACATTTTGATGGTTTTCAAATGACACGCTGCTTTACTATAAAGCCAACCAAAAACTTTGTTTAAAAAGACAGTCAGGGAGTATTTCCGTTTCTGAAGTATTTACATTCCGCATTGTTCAGGGTTTTATGAGAAATATTTTGGGATTTTATGATTTCTTAAATTCAGAAATGACTGCTTTTATAATAAATAAACAAAGACCATCAGCATTGACACAAATTTCTGACAGAAATTTGCTGTAGAATCTAACAGCTTATTAAGCAACTTTCGACCACTTAAGGACCCATTTGATCACAAGAAATCCTTTAACTGGAACTGCGGTTTCATTTTAATGAGAATTATTAACAACTCTATTCTGCCAATTTCATACTTAGATTGGAGAATGAGAAATGCAGTAAAGAATTTGATGAATTAAGGTAAGAAAGTGTTACAACTAAAAATGACCATGGGTCACATTTTCTGCTGAAAACCTAAACAGTTCTTTTAAATTTCACACTCAGACAGGAGAATGGAAACCTCAAATCAGAAATCAGCAAATTAAGGTAAGAAATTATTCACTTCCCAATGAAGAAACCCACCAAGGTTGTGTACTCAGCATGGTGGAGCTGAAGATGCTGCTTCAAAAAGGGCTTGGCACATGTGATGAGCAGTCTGTATATTGGGATCAGCATTATTGAGATGTGGTCTGAGTAGCCGAGGTGGGGGCAGTATGTGCAAAAGTCCACATACTGATGGAATATAAGGAGAACTGACATGACAATAAGCAGTCCCTCTGGGCCAGAGTTTTAGAGCTCACTGATGGCTGAAGTTCAGCCAGTGCATTGTTAGCATTTGCGCTGGGTGGGATATACACTGTGACTATGAGCGCGGTAGCGAAATGTTAGCAAGCTGCTAATCTGAAGTCTGGGATGCAGTCACTGAGCCATGTCTCTGTAAAACAAAAACACAACAGTCTGTAAAGTCATGCTGGATAACCAGATATAGTTCAGTTTATTGTCCAGTAAACAAACATTGGTAAGTAGGATGAATGGGGTAGCCGTCTGGTTAGCATTTACTTTTAACCTTGCCTGGACGCTTGCATCCAGAAAACTGTCGCTGAGTCACGTTTCTGTAAAATCAAAAATAATAGTCTCTAGACTCCTGCTGGGTAGTCCACAGGAGTGCAGCTTATTGTCCAGGGAGCAGACATTTGTGAGAAGGATAAACAGAACAGATGACTAATTAGCATTAGTTTTTAGTCTGGTTAGCAAGCTAAAAGCTAATGCTAATAAAACAGTTAGTTGTGTTTGAGTTTACAGGAAACAAGATATAATTGTAAAGAGTGCAAAATGAGACTCTGGCAAACCAGTTATGACAGGCTAGCTAGAGAGGGCAGAGTTGAGGGTCTCACAGACACGAGAGCACCCTGAGACACTGGCACTCCCCAACCCACTGTCAACAGTCCTGAGTTATGGTGTGAGAGTGGTGGGACGACAGCACCAGCAGCCAGTTTACTTCATAAGCTCCCAGCTGTACACCCTTCATCTAACAGGAAAAGTTAATTAACAAAAGCCTGACTGAACAAGTAGGTTTTCAGGATAGACTTAAAACTTTGAAGCAGCTTGAACTAAAAGCAGCTTTCTGATGAATTACTGAATTTTCAGTCTTTAGGAGAAAGACAGAGAATCAGAGCCAAACCAGGGAGGAGGCAGGATCAGATCAGAAGAAGGCAGGTTCAAGATGAGGAAACATCCTCAATAATGCCTATTTCAAATTTAACTTTCCACTTTCCTGTAGACAACCCAGTGCATTTTTTCACTCTCAACAACAACAAATACAGAGTATCTGTAAGGTTTTCCAGTGAGTATGAGCAGCATGGTTTAGGCATAGGGTGTAAGATTTTAAAGTTAATATTTGTTTTCTTGTCTCATCATCTCGATGAGCAAAGCAAGTTCTTGTTGCTGAAACATTAACATGCAGATTTACATGCTTAAGTTTATGGATCAATTGCTTTATGATGCTAATCAAGCTAAACTCAAAATTGTTATTTTGACTTTTCTTTAATTTTGATAGGTCAGAACATCAAGACAGTCAAAATGAACTGCCCAACAAAGAAGAGGGGTATGATGTTTTATCCTGTTAAATCTATCTGAATCTGAATATATTGATTCAGGTTATTAATGTAAACCTTCCATGCCTCTTTCATTCAAATGTCTTTTCAATCTTTAAAGAATGGAAAAGGTAACAGACTGCGAATCAGAAAGTTTTGAAAACCTCAGAGAATCTGAATCAAAAGCTGTGTGCGAGAAGCGTAAGACTTGGGTAAAACTCCCATACCAGCTAAACATCACAGAACGTAACACACAGCAACCACAGGAAATGAATGAGTGCGAATCTAGTGACACCAGGAAGCATGCAGAGGATGTAAAGGTATGACTGACCATCTTTTTGTTAACAGTTTTATACAGCATTGACTGTAGTTAATATATTCTCAATTGTGTAGATTAGGTGTAACAGAACAACCCAAAAGGTCCTAGCCTTAAAGATTGCTTATTTGTATTGAAGATAATGATGATGATAAATTATATCTTGTACATAGGTCTGGATGAGCTTAAACAGCAAGAATTGTTGACATGTGTTCATTAAGAGTTTCCAAATAAGATGATCTGAGATGGTACGTCCTGTATCAACTACAGATGATATTGTGCAAGCAATGCAAAAAGCTACAAAGGGTTGCCAAAAGACACTACTTGAACTTTCAGTGGGACCATGTTCTACAGTCAGCTGAGACCAAAAGAGGTTTTTGGTAACAAACACCAGCATTGTGTTTGACACAAAGATAGCTAGGTACCTTGTCTCCTAAGTATAATGGCCCTGGACAGCTTGTTTGGATGCAAAGTATAATGGACTTCATCAAGTACCAGCAGATATTAAGTCAAATTCTGACTCTCAGAAAGGAAGCTTAAACTGGGCAATGGTTGGACATTCCAGCAAGACAATGAGCACACCTCAGGATAATCGCAAAAATGGTTAATTTATCAAAGAATCAAGATTTTGCTTTGGTCACCCGAGTTCCCTGACATAAATCATTATAAGAGAAGATTCAGTGTAGTTCTCTTTGCAAATAGAATGTGCAAGTATTATAAAGGTCAGATTAATAAAGGTCAGATTTGTTGTTAATATTTTGAATTAACGTTCAAAAGAAGAACAACATGATTTGCTCATGTTCATCAGACATGCCAATATTTATGATGCCCCAAGTGGGCATATTAGTGATGGTAGCCAAGTAGGACTAGGAGTTGTTCTATTACAGAAACCAAAGGATGGCCGAGAATAAAAAAACAGCTGCATTTGATAGCTGTTAATTGACCCCCACAGAGAGAAAGCATTCACAAATTCAACAAAATGCCTGAAGCACATTTATGAATCATTTTAATATCCCAAGGCTGCTAGGAAAACAGAGACATTTCACAAATATCTAACAAGTGCCTTTAGAGCAGCTAAAAGTTATGTTAAGAAATGAAGAAAAGCACCACTGGAAAAAGCCCTTCTGTTAGTTTGGACTAAATGGGAAATCCTTTATTGCCCTCATGAATTGATGAGCCTTGGCTACCCAACACCCTGTCACTGGTCTTGTCACTTCCTCTTATTTTTCTAGGTGCCAAGGAAACCGTACACTTCTCCAACAGCAAGGACATTAATTCCTCGGGGACAATCTAGAGGTAAGTCTCTGCTTTTATGGTGAACCTCATTTTCATGAAAGTCGTGAATGGTCCCCTTCAGAGTTCCTGATCCACTAAATGGTAATGGTCTTTTTAGCCTTATAACCAAATATTTTTTGTCTTGGATTTGACTAATGAATGTGAAAGTAAACTTGTTTTTTGAAATGCATTTCCTTAATCTGTTTGCAGAATCATTAGTTTCTATTGGTATAGATTTCGGCACAGCATTCACTGGATACAGCTTCGGACTTAAAGGAGCAAAACAGATTCGACAGCCAAAATGGGGTGAGGAGTACGGTTTTAACACCCCAAAAACACCTACATGCATTTTGTTTGATGAAGATGGACATTTTCTAAAGTTTGGCTATGATGCCATAATGACCTACACCAGACAAATGCGGAAAAACGAGGCGAAGAAGCAGTACCTCTTTGATAACTTCAAAATGGAGCTCTATGGAAAGGTATGATTTTGTTTGCAAAAAATGTATATTATGTACTTCACGAGAGGTACCAGATGAGTTCTAAGGGTTAAATCTATTTAGTAAACTGTACATATTTCAGAGAAATATTCAAATACATTTTAATGCTTAAATGTTTTTTGATTAATTAGGAAAATCTCCAAAAGTGTCCTTGGTCTTGGTCCAGTCCTTGGTCTTGGTCCTTGTCCAGTCACAGAAGTCATTATGGTGTCTGTGTATTCATTTTTCAGGTGTTGCACAGAGACTCGATGATGACTGCCCAAAGCGGCAAAAAAATGAGAGCTATGAAAGTGTTTTCTGAGAGCCTAAGGTTCATGAAAGATCACGCCCTGGAGATGATTGGAAA
>JBBPCZ010030869.1:0-13832 GCA_037974445.1 Brycinus macrolepidotus
GCATCTTCAGTGTCCACACCTTGGTGTAAACCTATAGGTCAAGGAAGGAACCCTCTACAGGACAGCATGTAGACCTGTGGGGCAAGAAACCTCAGGGGTGCTTAGTTTAAATACTTGTGTTTGGGACAGACTTGTGTGGCATATCAGTCACACTTTTTTTTTTTTTTTTTAATTAGCTCATTTGCTAATCTGCAGCAGCTCAAAAAAGCATAATGCAGCTTAATTGCTAGTTTAATCAACACATTTTATTTGCATCTTTCTCCCCACTATGTTTTCCAGACAGCTGTAAACAAAACTATCCACTCTGATCGATCAAGATATTGTGGATAATAAACTGCTGCCAAATTTTGCATGTATGCAGTCCTGGCTGAAGGTCACAGTAAGGGCACATAGAGGGCGCTCTTGAGCACCCCTTTGAGAAAACAGTGTACCGCTACAGACTGCAGGACTGTGAGTATGAGACTAGTCTCCAGTGACCAGAGGCATAATTGACCTGTTGAATATTTTCAGTAATCTAATCAAATGGGGACCACTTTACAATACAACTACCCTTATAAAGGGTTTATAAATGATTTATAATCAGGTTGTTAATTAGGTTGTAGACAGTTTATAAAACATCAATAAGCAGTTATAAACAGGTTATAACAGTTGTCATTCATTGATGTAGGCTCACTGTTTGGCATTTCTCAGATCTTGCTAGTTGCTGATCTTATCTTGTCCCTTTCTCAGACAGAATGTTAAACTATCAGCTTCATCAGGTCTTTGTTAACATGCTTCTACCATTAAAACACCAGTGAGCCTGCATCAATGTATGACAACTCTTATAACTTGTTTATAACTGCTTAATAATGATTTATAAACTGTCTACGACTTAATTAACGAACCTGATTATAAAGCATTTATAAACCCTTTATAACGGTAGTCCTATTGTAAAGTGGTACCATCAAATGAAATATCTGAATTCAAATTATTATCAAAACAATAATTATCAAAATATTATTGAAAAATCTTATTCAATTCGAGGCTGAACTCAGCGATCTCAAAACAGACTGAAACTGTATTTTATGCCTTCTTTGAAATGAGGATAAGGTTAGTGTCAGTTTAGGTGGAGCACAGCAAAGTTTACTTGGAGAAATCCACACAGAAATGAATGAACTGATCAGCTGCTCCTGTTTTCACTAATAGGCGGCCATCTGATCATCACCTGCCTGAGATAACGGCTAGCATCAAAGTTCTAGTGAAGGAAAGGAAGAAGATCTAAACTCCATACTGGCCCTAAACATTGTGCGTTGCAGATGCCTCCTTTTCAAATTCTTGCTGGATATGCAGAGTGATGTCTGTCTGTGTGCCGCCCACTTAAAATGCAGACGCCACTCTTTCAAACAGTACAGGAGAGGGAAAAAGAATGAGACAGTAAGGAAGGTGGATGAGTGAGCTCAAGGTTTTGCCCCAAGACTAATAATTACACTGAGCTTAATTAGCTTTTTCTGCTCGCGCCGTTATCTGTGGTAAATATCTGCCTTGTCAGTTGTGAACCCAAAGCAAAAATATTTGGAAGGTAACCTTGATAAACGCTTAGAAATCGAAAGGATTGGCCATCCCTGTCATTGTGTTACACAGAGCTTGGAAGTTTTAGGAGTTTTATAAAGCTTCAAGCCCAGTTTTCATTAAACATGACATCTTGCAGGTACTGGTGCCAGGCGCCGATCTGTCACTCGACCAGTTTTATATCATTGTATCATGTTCCTACTAACACAAAACATGACATTTGATGTCATTGTTCAGTGTGATTATATGGGAGGAAAAATCACCCCATGCAATATCAGCGCCTCCACGGAGCATCCAAAATTCATGAGGTGCGGGACAGGGGGGCATTGTCCTGGCCTCATCAGGGGAGCATCTGCCGGGTAAGATAATCCCTCACTGGGCTTGTTTGGTGAGCTGACAGGGATGAGAAAGACCCCCGACTGGATGAATAAGAATTTTTGAAGGTCAGGGGTGGAACATCAGCTTGATATATAAAAGGGAATACTGGAAACACATTAAATTTAAACCGAAATTGTGATCAAGACCACAAATAGTCCCGTCCCAAGCACCAATCAACTAACTACTCAGTGTAAATAATTCTTGTAAAGAAAAATAAACTTGGAATGCATGTTGACAGATATCGTGTTGAATTCCATTCAAATGAAAACAACATTTTTCAGTTCCGTTCCAACAACAAATTTTATGTTGCGGTAACAAAGTCTGTATTTGCAGACTGATTAAAAATGATGAAATACTGAAATAAAAATTGAACCACCAATGCAAAGCCAGGTGGATATTTAGTCCACATTTTGTACATTTTGTAAATGTTTATGTATCTGCATCAGTAGACATTAAAAATATCAGATATTGCCCCATGATTCCCATATCCTTAAAAAGTGTTATTTCCAAAATTTACCAAATGTTACAAAATGTACACAAAAAATTGCAAAAACACTGGGATGTAATATTTTAGGTCAAATTGCCAATCCAAAAAAAAGAGTCTTTCCAGAGTCTGATATAATACTGAAATTTAGAAGAAAAAAAGTTAATACATTGAGGGATGTTTTGAATGCATTTATCAGTCGTGAATACTGTCTGTTGGCGCATTGTTTTGTACATCTGTGCTCCCATCGATCTTGTTAGAGCTCTGCAATCTGAGAATTGTTAATGACTATTGTGGTTTGATTAAGACACAGCAGTAAACTCACTAAACCGATTACTAATTTCAATCCTCCTTGGCCTAAAATCAGAAGTCCCCAGTTATTTTATGCCCTGCGTGGATGTCGGCCATGAATTACCCAGTCCTGTCAGAGTGAAAAAATCCACAGCGAGACGGGGAGATTAGCTGACGAGGACCTGCTGAGTTTGAGGAGACATGCCGGCATCGTTCCTGTCTCATCCCCGCCAGCCCGGCATGTTCATAACGTCGGAAAGCTGCTTTGTTTGGGGAATGCTGAGACGAGACAGTGATTTGCATTTAGATTTTCATCACTAACAGCGCAGAGACATTTTTTGGGTGTTTTTTTTTTTTTTCAGGTGCCCAACTTTCTGCTCGTCTTTTGATCGTCTTGCATAACCGGCTCCCTTCCGCAGACTTAAGTTTTGTGGAGTGTCATAAATGTTTAGTTTTGTTAGACACATCTTCTGCTTTTTTGTCTCTGGCTCTAAAGTCCTGAATATCATTCATTTCCATTTCGGGGAGTGATCAAACACCGCTTTCCTCGTATACCCTTTCATAAGCGAGGCCCGAGTCGCACTGCCTGACAGTCAGAGCGGTGCATCTTTATTTCATTGCTTTGTTAATGCTTTCGTGATTTCCTCTCGTCCCTGTCGCCGTGCCCCGCCAGCTCGGGGCTGCGCGTCCCAGCCAGCATGTGTCTAGAAGGCCTCCTCCGTTCAGACTTAGACATCTGTCAAAATCCACCCTTCTCAGAAAAGTTGAGCTCAGAACGGTTTGTCTCGAAAAGCGCAGACGAGCCGAACTTTGCATAATGGCCTTATTTGGCCGTGACCGGAGGCCTCAGTGTTCCGCTGTTGCTAATTATTATGTACAGTGTTCCACCCCCCAAACATCTACAGCCCCCATCCTTTCATAAAAAGTTCTTGTAGCTACTCATATAGACTTGATATTTTATTCATAATCCCCTTCAGCACCCCAGGAGATAAGCTCAGAGGATCACGAATGGCAGTGGCATCATCGAATCCCTCTCCTCCCTTGTTATGTCTCAATGGCATCAATTCAGATTTCAATTTGCATTAAAAGGCCCCATATTAAAGATTTACTGTGTTTCGTCTTGTCTCCTGCATTATTCAGATACTCCCTAAACTTCTCGTCGATCTGGTTGCTGTTCCGTAACATCAGTCAAGTATGGTCCTGTCTGTTATGGCTGTGACAAGCAACTTTTTACTTGGTCCAAGGACTCAAAGTATCAAATTCTCACTGACCTCTTTATTGGAAGCACCCATCTTTCATTTCCACTCATAGGTCACTTTTATTAGATACACCCACGTTATAGAGTCACTATATAGGTGTAGCGCTGCAGATTATAGACCTTCTGTTGACATGTAGAGTTGACTATTGATTAACTAAAGTAGTCCCTTACACACTGGTTCTAAAATTAGCTTTCATGGACCCCCAGATGGTCAATATTTTTGCTCTGTCTGGTTGTACCTGAGGACTGGTTTTGTTCTAATACACCAACTAAACTTGACGGGTAAGTTAACCAGGGAGTGCCTCCAGGACTAGAAGCGATGATCCCCAGGAGGAACAGAGTCCCTAAATGTACACCTGCAACACACAGAGGGATTCTAATACAGTTTCTAATAAAGTGAAAATCTGCAGTCCTCTAGTCTTGTAGACTGATGGGTCCAAGGAAAGTTTTCCAACGTTCAGTCAAACACCATTAGGGTGTTTTTCAGAGCCAGTCTCATAGTGGAACGAGGCTCTAAGTGTGTTCAGAGGAGGACAGTTTTTGGTCCAGAATATTCATGGCGTTCTGCTGTTTTTAGAAAGGGGCCAGTAGCAGCACTTGCTAATGGGCCCTAATTATCGCACCGGCAAAAAGAGAAGCTGTCGGAACGTGGCTGAGCAAAGGAGCCGAGAGGGAAGCTGCAAGTTCTGGAAGAGATCAGAGGAAAATTTACACACAACAAGACGATGTGCAGCAGCAAAAACAGCAAAGTGACCGAGCCACAAGTGCTAGGTTGAGTAAGACTCTCTGTTTCTTTCTGACACACACACACACACACACACATGCACAGCTTTGGTTCCCTCGTAATGTCCTGAATGTCCCAGTTGATCTCATTAGCCTTTGGTGGCACAACATCACACAGTGAGTAGAGCAGAGGAACATGAGCTAGAGAGAGAAAAATACACCATTTCCTAAGGGTAGCACACAAACAGTGCCAGGCCGAGGTGAGCAATGGACGCATCAAAAGAGACGATGTCTCAAAGCAAGTCCTTGCATTGTAAGAATGAGCCAGTGGGTGATTGAGATCTTTCAGGATGTCCTTGTGGCTCTATCTTGCTGGTGGACAGTTAGAGACTGCACCCCATCTGCTGATGCACATTTCTTTAGCCTTTTAATTTTTTGAGCCAAGAGCCGCTGGATATTTTGGATTGGTTATATGCTACCAGAGTCACAGACGTGTGAACGACTCCAAGCAACACCACCTGATACACTCATGCCTGCATTGGATGCGTTACCATGACGACTACCATGTCAGTGTCACTGCTGTGCTGAGAATGACCCATCATTGCTCAGAAACTGACCAATGTTGAATAGGCTGTTGGGCTACAGTCTGTAACTGTGCACCTATGTAGTGGAGTATAGATAAGCTCATAAATTTGAAGTACAGTGCAGCTGTTTCTGGGTAGACGTTGGAGTGCACTTTGACTGTGGGAGATTTCCAGGCTTCATATCTGTGTCCATTTCTTGGACATTGTCCATAAACTGCTCATTTATTTGGTCATTGCAAATAAATGTGGAAAGGGCAAGAGACACAGAGAGAGAGGGAGAGAGAGAGTGATTTTAGGTGTCAGTAGAGTTTGTAGGTTCAAATCTACCTAAAGGCAAAAGTTTGGGTACTCTGCTCTTTGGTTAAAAGTGTTGGCACTGCTCTTGTTTTGAAGAAGTATTGGTACTCGGTACTCTTTTCTGTGAAAAGAGAGAGAAAGATTCATGTATCACTTCAACAGGAGAGACTTGGCAAGTCCTGCAGTGACTAAAACATGGCTTTCATCGCAGCTCGGCTTCTCTCTGCAACCAGTCACATGCCAAACCTGAACATCTGTGGTTGCCACCCACTGCTGTGCCCTTTCTTGCCCTCCTCGCCATGACCTCTCTTGCTTCGCACCTACTCACGCTGCTCTCGGCTCAGGCATAAACAGAATAAGCTGTGCACTTGTTCACTTAGTAAAGTGCATGGCATGTGTCACGCTTTTTGCATCTGAAAGGCCTTTGTACACTTCATCAATGCCCACCAATGGTATTGAAAGAAAAGGTAACATTTCAAAGCAATGGTCAACGACCCTCCTCCTGGAGATATACTTTCCTCCCATGTTTGGCTGCAACGTGCATCTAACATGCTGCCCTGCTCCCATGCTTAATGCTCCAGCCAATCGGGATTTCTGAAGGAATTCGTTGCCAGAGCAGGTGTTGCAGATTATGGCTGAATCTAGACTTCTTTGGAGGGTAGGTCTCAAGGATTAGTGGGGCAGGCTTTTGGCAGATGGCTGATTCGAACCTGCATCAATAATTATTGTTGCCGATATTTTCGGTCAGCTAATCGCTCTACTCTACTGACACCTAAAATCACTCTCTCTCTCTCTCTCTCTCTCTCTCTCTCTCTCTCCCTGTGTCTTGCCCTTTCCACATTTATTTTCAATGATGATTCATTAAGAAGATTTAATCAATGTTTATTTATAATTCAAGAAAATTATTTCATTGTGAAAACCCTCAAGAGCAAGTCAGCATTGTGCCCATCTTCCATCAGCCATCAGTCAGCGAATCTGTGAAATTGCTCTTTCAGTTCTGTGTGTATGTGTGTGTCTGCTGTAGTGTGAAAGGCAACATTTGGAGGCTAGAAATGGTGAGGGGAGCGTGCATTTTTTTAAGCTGCTCACTCGGACTGTTGGCTCTGCTAAATCTGTTCATTGTCTCTTTTCAGTGCTCAGTCCATCTCCCTCTTTCTCTTTCATTTAGTTATTCCCTCTCTTCTCTCCTCCCTGCCTCCAGGCCGAGCTGCCAGCTCTTTATTTCAGGCTCCAGCCTGTCCCTCTCCTCCCCAAAGCCTGCAGCTGTGGACACCACAGCTCAAGTGATTGCCAGTGTTGGCGTCAAAGCAAGCCTCCTTAGGCTCAGGTGCTGGTGGTCTTCACACTGATTAGGCTGATGGGGCTGAGATGGACCATTCCCAGGCCTACACAGGGCTGAACCATAGTCTAACATCATTGCAGTGATGTCGCTGATTTCGTCACCTGGCCCCATTTCGCTGAATCTGACTGTGGATATGGCTCCGCCACTCTGACCTGACATCACTTTTGCCCTTATTGCTCTCAGTGGTGTTGATGTTTGTGGCTTAGAGAAGGATTTTGTTAGACATAGCTGATCCACAATCAGTGCAGAAGGGCAGCTTCTCATGTGCAGATGAGCGGATTATGAGGATTACCACCAAATGTGGAATTTTGGAGCCAGTGAGAAACTGACGACTAAGCATGCATTTATCCAGCCCTGAAAGTCAATGAGCCAAAACTTTATGACCACTCAGAGAAGAAGACTCTCCTCACATTAGCCATAAGCCATAAACTGTAGTGAATAAGTCTGTACATGAAGGCCTTTAATTGTTATCTCCATATAGTTATCTCCATAGAGTTATCTCCATAGTTATCTCTCTTTCTCTCCGGGTCGACCAGAGGAGGATGGGTCCTCGTTTTGAGTCTTGGTTCCTCCTGAGGTTCATTCCTCCAGCTTTCAGGATTTTTTGCTCATTTCCGTTGCCTTCGGCTCACAAGGGGCTTGGACCCGGATTCTGTGAAGCTGCTTTGAGACAATATTGGTTGGAAAAAACGCAATATAAATTAAATTTAATTGAATTTAAGTGCAAGTCAAGGTATTAGCCTGAAGGTTCTTGTGATCTACCTGTTGAATGTGGAAAAAATAGGTGGGCGTAGAGTGACAAGGGTCAGATCGTTATGACCACTTAAGTATCTCTGAAATGGCAAGGCTTGTGGGGAGCTCCCGGACCGCAGTGGTGAGTACCTGTCGACTGGTCTGAGGAGGGACAAACCACAAACCGGCGCCCAAGGCATATCGATTTGCGAGGTCCTGTTCAGTCCGAACGGACAGAAGTCACTGAAATTTTTAATGCTGGTTACAGAAGAAGTGTGTCACAGACAGTGCATCATGCCCTGCTGAATCTGTGCCCGTGCCAAAGCCTCCACCCTCCATCCTGAGTGAAAGCACCTAAAAAGGGCTTTGGAATGGGACCTTTGAGCAGGGGTAGAAGGTGGCCTGGCCTAATAAAATTATCTTGCAATGTTATACAGATTATCATTTTTGGCTGCAGCTTCATTTACATTTTAACAAGAGCTGATGCTGTGAAACGTTTACAGAAAGTGACCACTTACTGACCACTCAGCTGCCTCAGGGTGTTTTCTTTTCTGCTGGTTGAAAGGAACACTGTCAGGCTTGCAGATGTTGTGTGTCATCTTCTTTATCCTTTGTTTAGAGGAAACGCTCCCGGACCTAACTTCTTTTTGAAGCTTTCAGCCATTCTTTTTAATTTTTTTGTATTGTTGACCTTACTGATGATGTGTCATGTCTTAAGCCCATGCCCTATTGTACCACACTACTTCTTTTTTCCTGTTCCAAAATGTTCAAAACATTTCAAGGTTCACTGCCATACAATAGATAACCAGTGCAAGTACACATTCAGTGGAATTTCTCCATCCCTCCCATCAGCAAAAATCAATATGAACAAGGCAGCAGCAGACCCTCATTAAGTGAAGCTTGATAGTTAAGACATCAGCAACGTGAATTTGCTAGATCTGTGGGTCTCAGTTCAGACTCTCACAGGAGATTTGGCCAGATATGAAACACGCCTGAGCTCAAAGAACACAGCTCTTCTAGCCAAATCTGTCAGACATGGCCTTCTTCTGCTCCAAGAACCTTGCTGCCTCATTGGTACGCTTGATTTCTTGGCGCAAAGCTTAATATATGCTAATATCCCACATTATGTTTATGATTATATTGCCCACATGACTGAAAATGAGCAACCAAAGCTTTATCCATGGAACATTTTGTGCTGCGTGGGTTGGCAGGGTATGCCAGAGTATCAGAAGAGCTTTTTAGGTCAAAAAGGCTGAATCTGCGAGCAAAGGATTAAAATTTCCTGACCTCTACACTGTGGTGCTATGAAAGCACCTGTAACCCTTGCACTGAATTAGCTACATATTCTGTAAGACACCTGTTTCAGAATTTGAGTCATTTTAAATCATTTTTAAATCATGTTTAGATTGTTTATAATGGAAAGCAGCACTCAGGGTCACACGCATGTGAATCATAGCCAGGTTGATCACAGTTATGCAGCTCTTGTGGCCTTAAGTGTCGTTAAAGTAAACTTCACTCCCACAGCTGCCTTGAGAGTGACCAGGCCTGCACCCCCACCCACCCCCAGCACTGCCAGGGCCCCCAACAACAAACTATGAGGTTCTGAGCCTCCTTTTAGTGTCGTCCTCATCAGAGGCTTATAATGTTTGAATTAGAAGATAAGATAACCCTGTATTAGTCCCAAGGGTGGGAAATTTGCTTTCTTACGGCAACAAAGTGGACAGTACAGGAGAAGAAAGTAGAAGCAGCATAACCATTTACTTACATATCTGAAATGATACATGTCAAGCCCCCCTGGTTCGGGCCAGCCCTCTGCTCAGGACAGATCAAGATCAGATCAGACAACAGCAGAGTCCGTCAAGGCTCCTGAGCTCTGACCCTGTCATCATTGGCAGCACTCCAGTTTGTTCTGGGTTTCATTTGGGACCGGTTCAGCATTAGCCAGACTTGACCTTGACCTGAGAACCACAATCTCTGGCTCAGCTTTCACAGAAGCTGTTTTTTTTTTCAAGTCCCCAGGTTAAGTGCAGTGTCGCATACAGATGACAGCACTTCAGTTTGAAAGCTCATCTTAGCACACGCCAGGGGTCCGTAATAATGCAGGGAGCAGGTAATAAATATGCAGCTCCTGTCGCTAGCGTTTGGACGTGCCATGTATGAGCAAATGGAAGCCACGGCAACAGTGTGTCATCATTAAGGATTGGTGGCATACATTTAGCTGTGAAGACGCATATACAGTTGATTTTATTGATTTATTTTTAATCATTAGTTTAGCAGAAGGACTTTACATGCTGTCATGTGATTGATAGAATTGTGCCACCGTAAGGATTTAAGGTGATGAATTTGTAATGACTTGAAGGAGCTTTCCGGCTTGAAACATCCTCATCGGTCAGAAAGGAATCACAGTTTTTATTCACCAGTGTTCCCTCACTATAAAACTCAACATACATCACTCAGAAACATCCTGCAACCATTGGCAATCCCTGTGGTGCCACCCAACTGACTGCTTTATTCAGCCCAAAACCAGAGAAGATACAAACCTTCCAGTCAGAGAAAAGAAATCTAGATAGCCAGTTATCTACCTTGCTAGCTTTAGCTGTTAGCATGGTATCACAACCCCAAAAATGGAAGTAGCTTTTCCAAAGTTCCGCCTACCTTAAAGTCGCATCATCAGAAGGGGTTTCCCTAGTCTTTAAGCCAGAAAATATCACCCTACAGAACAATGCAGCATTACTGTAGGAGGTGAATAGGCATGATTACCACAGATATAGCGATGGGTTCATTTTTCATTTTTACCCAGAGTGTCCCTTTTAACACTGTAATTAGCTTTAATAGTGTAAGGAACAATAAATATTTTCAGCAAGTGTTGTGTTTGTAGCATTTTTAAAGTCATTAACAGACATTTTTCAGTAATTTCATGCTATGTCTGATGTATAAATGTACATATTTTTTTGTCTTTGTGTTTGCCTTCCAGATGAAGTCGACAGAGGTGGACCAGGGCCTTTTCACAGACAGCTACTGCAAAGTGTGTAGTGCCCAGCTCATCTCCGAGTCTCAGAGAGTGGCCCACTATGAGGTCAGGACGGTCCTCTGCCTGCCTGCTTGTCTGTCAGTCCATCCGTCCATCCGTCCATCAGTCTCTCCATCTGTTGACTAGTCTGATCGTCTGCTTTTTCCTGTGTGGTCATGCAGAATTCGGAGCGGACAGGGCATGTTTTTTTTCCTCTGGGCCAGACGGCTGAGAGCCCAATTTGGCCCTAAGAGAAGCTCAAAGTTATTCTAAGGTCAGGCAAATAACGCTGGCACTGATGTGTGTTGACAGGGTAATGCAAGTTCACCATGCTTGCCTCGTTCTGGCTCTCTCCTCAATTAACTTTCTCACCAGTGGCCGAAGAGCGACCAGCTGCTGGTCAAGCATCAGGCTCCTAAACAGCTTGAAGTCAATGGTGTCTGTTATGGAAAAAAAAAATCTATTTGTGTTGCAAAATGTATTTTACAGAAAGGTCATGCCTTAGAACTCAGAGTGTATAAGTAAAATCTGATTTCAACAATTAAAAATAATGGAAATCAGTCTAAAACCGGTGTTTGTTCTACTACACGCTCGGCGTTTGCTGCTTATTCGTTTGGCCGCTCTCCGGACCCCCTCCCTTTGCAGGTTTTCCCTATCCTGAAAGTTCTCCTGGGTTCAAAGATCCTGTATTTTTTCCATTTGTTCATGTTCATTTGCATGTAACACCATCTTTAAAACCCCAGTAGTGGTTATTATTATTATGACATGTTTTTAAAATTACAATTACTTTGGTCCTACGTGATACAGGAACACCAAACAAAGCTCAGCATGACGTCTGACACCTCCAGCATCAACACAAACTGGGGGAACCTCCATATAAGGAGCCGTTTTGCTGCATGACGAGAATTTACCATTTGTAGTGCTGCCGACAGGAATCCGTGCCGCTTGCGTGCTTAGAGTTAACCCCTTAAATCCTATATTATTACATAGGCTTATTATTCAGTGACTACACTGAAAACAGTACAACCCAGATGAGTTATGCTTAACTTAAATCTGATAAAACTTTGGATCAAAAGATAACTGGGTGGGTTGGATAGCCCTCCCTCTCCCTGTATCTGTCAGAGAGAGACACTAAGCAACTGTTAGCTGACGTAACAGAATTGGTCATTAGTGTTCTCCTCCAAGCATGTTAATGCTGTCAACTTTATGTGTCTTTAATTAAGTACATGACAGCTTTCATTTTCATATCTTGGTAATATTGTGGGAAGAGCCGTGATGGGTAAAAGTCCTGAATTCCCTGATAGGTAAAATACCTAAAAAAAAAAAAAAGAAAAGGTATTTAAGTTCTTCTTGAAAGGATGTGAGTACCTTAGGCTGGTATTACACCAAGATCTTTGTCTTCACCTGAGTTTGGGTTTTTGTCACCATGAGCAGTTGGTTTTTAAATTACAATGTCTAAAGCACATCGGTGTATTTGCATACTGTCACGGAACGGACGAGAAATGAAACTGAAACTGCCGGTTAGACCAGTGTAGCGTGGCGGATGAACCCAATCGCAGACAGAGGAGAAGTGAGTTGGTAGACCACGCGCTTTATTCTGAGAACGCTCTCGATCAGAGTTAAGATTCCCACTGGAATCTGCGTTCTCACTCACACACACAGTTGAGGGTAGAGATGAGATAGATAAGAGAACCCGGGTTACTCACGGTACCGAAGACACAGGTGAGCTGGCCAGGAAACATGACTCAGTGACTTAGCAAATGACACTACCTTCTTCCCGTTTAAATACCCTGTGACGCGTGTCATTTCCGGAGTCCCGTGCGCGTCACAGTTCTGGTGCGTGTGACACATACGCTGTAAATACTTTGTTTACATACGCTGTAAATACACTATTTTGGTTGGTCAGGAATCTTCCTGGAAGACACCCCTGTCCAAACAGACTGGACTAATGAAAAAGTTGAACTGGCCCAAATAGGTGTGAAAACACCCGCAGGGCTCTAAAGGTGCTGAGTCGAGACCACCTCTATTATTTGAGGGGAAAGAAGAGAAGCTCTTACCGAAGACTGATTGGTGTGTCAGGGAGGTGTTACTTAGCTTGGGCGGTGCGTGACATTGCCCCGTTCGTGAAGAGGAGGAATAGCAGAATGGAGAAATGTCATGTATACCTCCTGTCACACCTTCAAAAAATAAATACAGAGAAGAGCAAATGGTCAGACTGAAGACCACACTGAGGAAACCTGGGGCTCTGGGAGAGAATTCTGTTCACTGTCACTGCATCGCTTCATGCTTGAGCGCGCACACACACACACACACACACACACACACACACTCTTGTGCACATGTGAAGGCACACATACCAGCTCCTGTAAGGTTCTACATGACACAGAAACACCAAACAAAGCTCAGCATGATGTCTGACACCTCGAGCATCAACACAAACCGGGGGAACTTCCATATAAGGAGCCATTTTACCGTATGACAACAATTTACCATTTGTTGTGCTTCTGGCACGGATCCATGTTTTAAGGGTTTATAGGACACATGCAGTCGTGGTAGCACACTGCAGCATGAGTATGGGGCGACACAGCATCTAGTAGTGTCCCTAGTTTGGTGAGAGCTTTATTAGGACCACCTTGACTCATACAGTGTGTTAGAGGAGAGGTTTTTTTTGTGTGACCTCTGTGTGACCTTATTTTTGAGGTCTGATTTATTTATATCTAAAGATGGCCAGTATGGCTCAGTCATCACAGAACTGGGTGAAGGTTCTGCTCAGGCACAGACAGAATTTTGTCAGGCCTGGTTCTAATCCCGTTTTAAGGTTCTGTCCAGCCCACCCGCATGATCCACATGCAGGAACGGTCAGAGTGGGGAGGGTGGGGGTGTGTTGGGGGGGCGCAGCGATAAGCCTGTCCAGCCACAGAGTGGTAATCTGAACTAGCGTCAAATGGGAACGCTGTGTATTTGCTCTGAGGGCCGCTGGAGTGTGCGTGTGTGTGTGTGTCAGGAGTAAAATATTCATGCTGTCTTGGTAAGATCAGTGTGCGTGTGTGTGTGTGGTAAATGTGGTGTTTGGCCTGTTGCCTCTCCTATACTGAGGTTAGTGGGGGAAGGGAGTGTGTGTGTGTGTGTGTGTGTGTGTGTGTGTGTGTGTGTGTGTGTGTGTGTGTGTGTGTGTGTGTGTGTGT
>JBBPCZ010030933.1:0-13830 GCA_037974445.1 Brycinus macrolepidotus
GAGTTCGGTGTGGAAGAACTTGACTGGCCCGCACAGAGCCCTGACCTCAACCCCATCCAACACCTTTGGGATAAACTGGTACAGAGATTGTGAGTCAGGCCTTCTCATCCATCATCAGTGCCTGATCTCATAAATGCTCCACAGAATGAATGGGCACAAATTCCCACAGAAACTCCAAAATCTTGTAGAAGGCCTTCCAAGAAGAGTGGAAGTTGTTATAGCTGCAAACGGGGACCAGCTCCATATTACAGTCTATGTATTTGAATGCAATGTCATTAAAGTCCCTGTTGGTGTAATGGTCAGGCTTCCCAATACTTTTGTCCACATATATATAATATATAAATGTGTATATATAAATGTGTTGTTTTATATCATAAAAAACTTTGACAACAAAATGGGCTGTTTTTTGCAGCTATGGACCTTATGGTCTAGGAAATGAATGATTAATTTTGAAACTTACTTTAGTGTTTGTCATTTTTAAAAAAAATCTTAATTAAAGAAAGCCCCAATGTACAAGGAAAACTAGGTTTTCTATGATACTGGACCTTTAACAGCCCCTTACTGAGCTGAAATGGGTGTTTTAGAGCCAAGAATGGACTCATATGTGCAGGGCACTGTGCCTCCAAGACCAAGTTTGGGAAACACTGCTGTAGACAGACCGAAAATGTGTCCCTCCAAGACACACACAGCAGCTTGGCTATAAAATGTAAAATCAGTACCAAAAAACATGGCTTACAAATTAAACCTCAACAGGGGTTAATCATCTACCCACACAGATTTTGACAGAGGAGAATCAGGGACTTTCTGGGGCCTCTGCGTGGCCGAAGGACAGCTAAGGACCAAAAAAAAGAAAATTAATAAATAAAATAATCAGTGAAATCTGCCATAACCTGTGAGTTCTCTCACATTTTCAACTTTGGTTTGGATTTTAATAATCCCACATCATGAATCAGACTTGAGATAACTTAGCAAAGAGTTAACAGTCTGTGCTCACAAGCCCTTTGAGGAGTAGAAGTGCTGATCTAGAATCAGTTCATGTAACCACGTTATTTAACATTAGGAAATCTGATCTGAGATCAGCAAGGTAACTGCTTTGTGAATACCAGCCCAGAGCGACAGACTGCTGTGTAGACCTTTCCAGGTTTATTTGCAAATGAATGTCTCCCTCTAGCAGCACTTCCTTGCTATTACAGTTGCCAAACTCAGTTGCCTCAACAAGGTCAAGTTCACTCACTCCGATTACACCTGAGATTAGATGAAATAATGTGAATGTGGGCAGAAGACTTAGAGAAAACATCTCACTTTATTTGCTTCTTCTCATCATATTTTATATCACATTCAGTTTTGTACATAACTCTTTCTCTGAAGTGAGTAACATATGACTTCGCAACACACAACCAGTCAGATTTCAACAGACGCTTCCTGTCTTCATCTCTGACTGCAGCAAGTGACGATCAAAGGCAGAATATCACATTTCAACACTTTAAATGGGCTGTTTAGCTCAGAGATGATTGTAGATAACGGAACTCAATCTACTCTTACAGCTCACTGTGGAGGAGTAGTTATATTCTGAAAAATGAATTATTTAAAAGTAATATCGAAGAATCAATGGGAATATAGTGCACACTTCACACGAAGTGCTTCACAAGTTCCTGACTGTTGGGTTTCACTGAAATATGGCATACATTGTTCTCTTCATATTCCTTCAGATCACAAAACACAACCCAGTGATTTCTTAAAATTCAAACGGAACAAAACTTTGTGAACATCCCATCCAACTGAAATCTTATGTATAAAAGGCCTCAGTATTGAGTTCAAAGCCTCTACACATACACATACTAAGGATGTACAGTTAGGGATTTACATATGGTATAGGCAGATAATAGCTTTAAAATAATCAGCAATAGACAGATTATTTAAACAATATTTGAAATTGATGACATATTTATAGTACTCCAAATACAGAATGTTCAGTCAGAAATAAATGTTATATTTAGAGCCAACTCAGGTATAGCCCCAATTTCTATGATGAAATGTTTATGTATCACCATCTCGAATATGTACATGAAAAATATTGAATATCTGCATTGGCCTATAATTCCCATCTCAGTGCTTCCCTAAATAAGACTCAAAAATGAACAAAGCTGCAGTGAAATGCCATGACATAAACAATATAAGGCATAATCAATAGGCCCAGTCCTTACATGCAGGATTTTTTTTTTTTTTTTTTACTGTTAGTGTACTTTTCATAGTTTCTTTTCAGTCCCTTACACAGATGAGCACAACATCTGATCAGCCTGATTTAAAAGCTAAATATGTAAAGAGGACCACCACCTTTTAGTGCAGAACATTGCTCATGTATCCCTGGCTTCCAGTGCACCCCTCACCCCTAGAATTCATGCCTGAATCACAGCTGTGCTGTGTGTGTGCTGACCATTGTTTGCGGTTCTTTTGACCAGTTCACTGTTAAACAAAGCCAGTAGTGGTGATGCAGGCCAATCTGGTGATTACCTTGTCATGTGGTCAAGCTGCATGACTGGACGATTAAGAAAAGAAAAAAGAAAAAAAAGGTTGAAGACCATGCATTAGCCTTTACCCTCCAGGACTGGTGGCACCGTCATGTGATAAAGGCCAGATGCACCAAGAGCTGCTACTTACATTGGGAGAACAGTAAAACTTCAAAAGAAGAAAGTCCTAAACTGCCCAATGACCAGGAAATACACAACAAAGAACGCTTACAAAATTCCTGTTTATACTGCGGTCTGGTATATCCTGGCCAGTCACTGGAGTTGATAGCAGTCTCTAAGCTCATTTGAGGTTTTTGATCTGGCGGTTTGTGGAGCTTATCTTGCCATCCATAGAGTCCACTTTATTAAGTAGAGAATCTATAGAAACGTCTTGGTCATCAATCTCTGATTGCAGCCCGAGCCCCAAGTTCTTCAGCCGGCTCAGACCCAGGGACATCTCATCTGGATGAAATGGAAACATACACAGTCAATGCATGAATTCTCAAGGTACACATTATGGTCCTATACTCAGATAATGTCTTGTTTCTTCATTAATCACTTAATATCTTCATTCAAGTTTCTTACCCAAGTTATTATCCAGTTGTTGATGAGCAGTTCTGAGGTGTTTATTCTTTGGGTATCCATTCTGACCGGATGGTTCATTATCAAATGAGGCGGAGGCTCCAAACCCTGGTTGACCAAATGTTACAAGTAAACTTTTATATTTAACAAATGCTTTTGTTATGGCTCTCATTGTGTTATTTTAATTATTCATGGGATTAAATAAAGTACACTCTTCCATGGTACAGACACTGACTGAGACCCAAATAATTAGAATTAGCATGTATTTGTGCTTACCAGATGTGTCAAGTTTTCTCAGATTGGGGTGGCTGGCCTCATATTTATCCCCGTGCTCTTTGCTTTCTGACAGCGCATTCTGTAATCTACAACATAGTTCTAGTCAATTTGTGAAGTAATTCCAAAAAAACACTTTTTGGGTATACTTGTTTACCCTTTGGTACTCATTAAAGGCCCCATTTCCTGGAACACTATATTTTTCTCAGTTTATGAAGTTTGTAGACTGTTTTGGTATATAAAGCCACAAGTGTCACAAATGGACCTCAGAGAAAACAATAAAACAATTGTAAGATAAGATAAGATAAGATAAGACAAGATAAGATAAACCTTTATTAGTCCCACAAGTGGGAAATTTGCAAAACAGGATCCTTCAATGACAGTTTCGGTTCTACCTCTTTCCAACAACATTTGAGGTTAATGTGAAAAAGTGCAGTCTTAGTACCTGCTGCTGGCCTGATAGGGTGCAGGCTCTTCCTTTTGTGGAGGCCTGGGCTCAGGTTTGCCTTTGAAGTAATTGACCAGACCTCCCCATACACTCTTAATGGAGTTTATGTGCCTTTGACTAGTCCTCATATCCTGCTCCATATTATCAACCATTTTCTCTGCCCTCTTCAAAACCTCACCTTGGCGAATCAGCTCCTGTGATGGCAGAGAGATGCAAAGCAGCAGATATCAATGAAGAACCAATGAAAATTTTAAAAAGCGCAAAAAGAAGCTTGTGTAAAATAATTCATTCCTCTCCTCACATTGAAAGCTATAGGATCAACTAAAATGCCCTCACCTCTGCTGTCTCAGTTCCAATTTTTTCTGATTCATAGATGAGGCCGAGTGACCGATGGCTGCTGTCCACAGCGGACTTCGCTGTACGCATGACCTCCTGCTCAAGCTGCCGCTGCCTCCGCTCGGCAGGGCTCAGCTTACTCTCTTCCTCTTCATCGTCATTAAAGTTAAACCCCCTCCTCGGCCCCGCTGGCTCCTCTTCATCATCATCGTCAGCGAACGGGTTGTGGGATTTAGGATACGCCGCCATCCTCTGACCTGAGCTGATGTAAGCGCCTATGAAAGAAACAGAGAAATAAAGCACAGTTTTATTTAAACTCTGTACTAAAATGCAAGGTTTGTAATATAGCACCTATCACCAATCACAAACTTGTGCTTAATCACACTGTAATGGGGTATTTCATACAGCAGGCTGGGTCTGTGGGCCACTGAACAAGATCAATCGAGGGCAATGACAGGAGAAAAGGAAACTGAGAGTGGTAAACAGGAAGCAGGAATGGAAAGGGGTTTCCATCACTGTGGGGTCTATGCAGACCCAGGGGAAGACAGGTTCCCCTTTTGGAGTCTTGGTTCCTCTCAGTTGTTCTTTTAGGCTCTTTTTTCTATCACAGTCATCCTCAGCTCACTCACTACAGGTCTAGACTCAGACTTCTGTAAACCTACAGTATGACAGCACTAACTGTGTGTGTGTGTGTGTGTGTGTGTGTATATATATATATATATACACACACACACACACACGCACAATTGGTTTATGTAGCGTAGTGGTCGCCCCGTTCGCCTCGAAAGGTTCAAAACCGGGCAGAAACATGTGTTATGTCTGGGGCAGCTGGTGGCTTAGAGGTCTGGGAGTTGCCCCTGCTATCAGAAGGTTATAGGTTCAAATCCCAGGACAGACAGTGGCACCACTGAAGCACCCTTGAGCAGGGTACTGTCCCCACACACTGCTCCCCGGATGCTGTGTTCCTGGCTGCACCCTGCTTCACTTGGGGAATGGGTTAAATACAGAGAACAATTTCGTGCCGTGGTGTGTTCAAGTATGGCAACTGGACACTTCACACATTTTTTATTTTTTTTTACAATTTTAAAAGATTAGATTGAACCTAAACAACAAATTAGCACTTGTCTAACTTTGTTTATCTTGTTTTATCAGGCCTAAAGGTACATAAATGTAAACAAAGGCTTTACCAAGAGTAAACATATGTTACATCACATGTATGAAAGCTGAATCACATCGTTATCTGGTTTGTTTCTTAGAAAACAAGCCCCAAATCCACAATTCATGACTTTAGTGATGACCACATAACTACAGTCATCTTTCAATCCACACAAAATGATAGTTAACACATTTGTTGTGCTGAAAACTTGCCCTTTAGCTGAACAAGATCTTAGTGAGCTAAGCAACAGCAGTTAACAGTTAGCTTAGGAGTTCACTTAGTTGACTCCACTAACAGGAGGTTATGACAGTAGTTACCAGGTCTGTAAGAGTCATTATTTAACGTGTAGCCATAAAAATGACTAAATAATTTACTGTAAACACCTGTGTGTCTCTCTAGCAGCCCCTTTAAAGGAGTTGCTAAGCTAGCAGGCACTGAAGCTAACTGCTCTATATCGTTATAAAACACAGGTTTCACCCCTCAGACAGACTCTTTAGCTGCTTGAGTCATTCCTCGACAGCTCTGCAGTATAGAAATGTGTACATTTTACGCATATATCTGTAAAAGAGCTCTACGTACCTCTTCTCTCTGCAGGGTGGAGTGTTCTGGTGATCAGGTGACTCTGTGATGACGTAACGTGCAGTTCTACGTAAACTACGTACGCTACGTACAGCACCTGCTTGTGAAATAGCAGCTTTGACGACATTTACTAGAATGCACAGAAAGGATTTTCTTCTTTCCAGTAAACCTGTGGAAATGCCCTTTAAAGTCACTCGTAATTATTGTCTTACAAATTATTTGTCATGTACTACCTCTTTTGGGAGTATATCAGTCGGGTTTTCTGAAAAGATTTGTCCAATTTGAGTTATATTTAGTGGAAAAGCTTGTCATGACTTCAGCCTCATTGAAACAGCTTTTTTGGTGCCTCCACTGCAGAAGATACCAAGTTTATTGTTATATGTGGCAGATGTCTATATACACAGACTTCAAAAAGAACCACTAAATGACTCAAGGAATCCTTTAAAAGGCAATTAGTACTCTTGTACATTGCATTACTTATAAAAATGTTCTGAGCTAAAATACAAAAAATTAAAATACAAAGATAGATACAGACAGACAGACAGAAAGACTGACATAGATAGATAAATAGATAGACAGACAGACAGATGGATAGATAGGTAAACTATAAACTATAATCATCTGCATTACATTTTTGAATATATAGTTACATCCATGTTTAAAACTTGAGTGTGTTCACGTAAAACAACAGGTCTTTCAAAAAAATCTTTGCAAATCTTCATCTTTAATAACAAGGCTGCCAACCTGTCACAGTACTCACGCCACACATGCCTTTTCTCATGCTAACCTTATGCCCCCACTTCTTCCGATGTTTCTCCAAACAACAGTGTGTGAAACAACAAATTACTGCGATGCAGGTTCTAGTGGGGCCAACCCTCCTCCGTCTGAGTCGTTGAGGCTCCACAAGATCTCTGAAGGTGTGCTGTGGTGTCTGCAGCAGATCCTTTAAGTCCTGTAAGTTATGAGATGTGGCCTCCATGGATTAGACTAGTGTGTCCAGCACATCACACAGATGTTTGATCAGATTGAAATGTGTATAATTTAGAGGTCAGTACCTTGACCTCTTTGTCATGTTTCTGAAACCATTCCTGAACGATGTTCGGAGCGTGGCAGGGCAGATTTTCCTGCTGAAAAAAATCTCTGTTGTTAAGGAACACTGTCATCGTGAAAGGGTGTACAGCAACAATGTTTAGGTAGGTGGTATGTGTCAAAGTAGCATCTACATAAATGCCAGGATACCAAGTTACCCAGCAGATCATTGTCCTGTGTCCTGTGTGACTGGATGAGTTAGACTTTGCTCCCTGTGTGCATAGGTGAGCCTTGGGAGCCCATGCCACCGATGCCGATTCACTGGTTGTCCTTCCTTGGACCACTTTTGGTAGGTACTGACCACAGCATGCTGGAAACACTCCTCAAGATCCGCTGTTTTGGAGATGCTCTGACCTAGTTGTCTAACCATCATATTTTGACCCTTGTCAAAGTCGCTCAGATTCCAATGCCTGCCCATTTTTCTAGAACTTCAAGAACTGACTGTTCACTTGCTGCCTAATTTATCCCTCCCCTTTATCAGGTGCCATTATCAGTGTTGCTCACTTCACCTATCAGTGGTTTTAATGTTGTGGGTGATTGGTGAGTATTATTCTTCTATCTTCCATCTCGCACTTTATGTATGGTTGATGTATAGTATGGTTTAGTGCGTAGGCCTGTATTTTTTTACAATTATTGTAACAATATGTGTATTGAGTACTGTGTTACTGTAGCAATCTGAATTTCCTTCGGGATCAATAAAGTACCTACCAATCAATCAATCAATCAATCAATAAATCAATCAGTCTGTCTGTCTATCCATCCATCCATCCATCCATCTCTCTTTGTAATGATTGGATCATGGCTTGTATTGAGTATTGTTTTGTATGTTGCTGTAGCAATCTGAATTTCCATCAGGATCAATCAATCAGTCAATCAATCAATCAATCAGTTATTCACTCAGTCAGTCAGTTTGTCTGTATGTCTGTCTATCTATCTATTTATCTTTGCAATTATCGTAACAATACATGTATTTAGTACTGTACTATGGTGTTTGCTACTGTCACAATGTGAATTTCTTTCGGGCTCAATAAAGTACCTAGCAGTCAGTCAATCAATCAATCAATCAATCAGTCAGTCTGTCTAGCCATCTATCCTTAAAGGCACAGTAAATATTAACGTAAAAATTAATTACAAATTATACGAAAACAATAAAATGAGAGGAAAAAGTAGGCTATGGGTCCTTTAAAGGCTGAAGCCCCCTCCTCACAGCTGCTGGGGGGGGTCGCGCTGTTGCTGCTGAGCTCCAGCGGCACGCCCTCGGTTTGCACATCACACCGCGGAATCACGCCTCCTCCCCACGGTGCGTGTTTTGTGCCTCCGGACTTGCCGTATTGCGGCTCTCGCCCACGGCGGACGGTTCTGCGGCGGTTTCTGCGGGACTCAACTTCCCTGCGTCCGAGAGAGGGTCGAGCATGACCGCGAGGGGCGGCGGAACAAGGGGCTTCTACTTCAACACGGTGCTCTCCCTGGCGCGCTCCCTGGCTGCGCACAGACCCGCGCCCCTCGACAAGGTAGGGGGGGACACACGCACGGGGGGCTGACAAACTTCAGAGGTGACAGACCTGACAACAGCTCAGAATTCAGGACTCGAGTGTGTATTTCTGCTCTTAAACCCAGTCTGAACTTGGCTTTCATTTCCAATTTAATTTCCCGTTCCACCTTAAATGGTGCAGCAGTTCATCCTGGTTCCTCTGAGTGTGGGGCTCAGAATGGAACCCCTGCACCAGTTAAGGTGGAACTCCAGCCCCACTGGGCACTGGCGGAGGGGAGCAGTACCAACTGGTGCCAGTAACTCTGAACACTGGAGCCTTTTGTTTTTATTTTTGCAGACACTGTAAGTCTGAGGTACAAATCACAAACATTTCAGTCTTCTTGAGGCGCACTGTGTTTTAGTCTTTCATTTCTAAGCCTCACTTTTATCCAGAAGCCTCATCAACCAGGACCAGAATTAAAAAAGCTGTTTTTTGTTTTTTTTTATCAGTGGCTGCGTTTTCTTCTGAAGACTGTCTGCACGCAGCGTGCTCCCATGCACGTTTTAAACGTGTTCTGCAGTTTGTGTGGCTGCTGGCGTGGCGCACTTCACCAGACTCCGTCTTTTTCACATCATCACTGCAGGAAACAACCTGTTCTCCAACAGGTTGTTCCTGCTGAGTTCCAGTAATACCTCGGATGAACTCTTCCATCCACATTGTTCAGTGGAAAAGGGGCAGAAATCTGAACTGAGCTCGTAGGGGTGGACGTTACGACACAATATCGCGATACTGCGTGACGGTTCCTGGATACATGTATATATCTAGCTGTTTTATTTTTCTTATTATTTAGTTATTTAGGTTTCTTTATTATTTAGTTATTTAGGTTTCTTTATTATTTAGTTATTTAGGTTTCTTTACTATTAATGTTTCAATAAGTTAGAAATGATAGTAAAAAATAGTACAGGTATTTTATTTTTTTTAATTGCATACTTTTAGATCATTTCTGCTTGTCTCATTCATTCTGAAGTTTTCTCTTAGTGTAAAGGGCGGGTAGTGTTTTTAAATTCTGTAAGAAAAAGAGAAAAAATGGTGAAAGGAGGTTATTAAATACATATGCAGATAGTTACTTTTTGTTTTTTAAGCTATTTGATAAGTTGGAATAGACAGTAAAGAATTAGTATTGCCCCCTTTAAACTTTTTTTTCAAGAACTACAAGAATGATTATCTGCACATATAGTTATTATTTTGGAGCATTTCTGTTGGTCTCATTCATTCTGAATTTTCCCTCAATGTAAAGAGCAGGTAGTGTTTTTAAATTCTGTAAAAATAAATACAAAAAAATTACACTTTCTGTAACACTCCATCAATTATTTTTGTCTGGTTTTGTCTGGTGTCATTATTTGCCTTATCTTGTTCTGTACTGTTTGTGTTCTCAAAAGGAAAAAAAAATCTCTTCAATTACTGATTATATCCACGATATGCTTGTAAAACCATACTGTGACATATTTTAGATGGTAAATCAATGTAGTGATAAATTCAGGACATTGCCCGGTTCGACCCAAGTTCAGTTTCAGAGATTGTATCAATCTGGAATGACAGGCAGCCAATCAAAACTGAGACTGATTTACATGAAAGGCACAGATCTTAAAGGCACTGAAACAAAAACAGCTTGTTTACCTAAAAGGAGTAAAGAGAATGGTCATATAGAAGTAAATCATGACTGTTTTTAGTACATAAAAACACAAAAGTAGAATAAGTGAACCCTAGTCTAAGCTATGGGTCCCTTAATGCATCAAACCGTCTATGATGATGTGATCCCCTTTCTGAACTAAACCTCTGTTTCTCTTATGTGGGTCTCCTCATATTAACGCCGCCACAGGTACAGAAGCTGCTATGTATGTGCCCGTCAGACACCCGGGGTGTGTTCACTCTAGACATCAGACGCAGAGATGCTGTCATCGCTCTGGCCGTGTTCCTGGTGGAATCAGATTTACAGGTGAGGCGCATCCACCTGACGGTTGAAACTTGATTAAGTAACCGTGCTTGATTACAGTGTTTATCAGTTTAGAAAGTGAGTGTGTGCTGTGTATGCAGTCACTGCATGACTGAGCAATTCTGAAAAGAATTGCGTTAAAACCAGCTGATGGGCTCATAGGATTAAAAGGGCTGCGTGGATTACGAACTGTTTAACTACCAGCAATAACAGAACGAAATCTTATGACCCTCACAAACAACTGTGATGAAGCTAATAAGATTTATGTTGCACAACCGCCTTTTTCTTTTCTGACAGATTTTTCAAGGTGGGTTTAAATAGGTTTTGCCTCACGACCGCTTGATGACCCACACACATTAACACTACTGAGTTCAGTCATTTATCAATCATTTATTTTTAGCACAAGTGGAAGAAAATACTTACAGCTGATCTGACCTGCACACAGTTAGAGACTGTATGTCTCATGTAATCATTACATCTCATCTTCAGACACTGTGACATGTATGACAGTATAATAATGTTTTTGTATTATTATGTTATTGCAGTGGGATGAAATGGGAATTTTACAGTTTCACCGTTTTTATATCTGCATAGTTCAGTGGTTAAAAATGTAAACAGTCATTCAGAGTGGGTTTGATGTGAAATAATTAATTGTGTCAAAACATATCAACTGAGATTTCTTTACTGTGGTGGTGAATGGAACCAGGGGTCACAATATGTACAACACAAATATACACTTTAATTAACTATACAAAACCATCAGTGAACCTACAACTGTCTTCTGTAAAACTGATTATGGTAAATCTGAAAAGAAAAGCTTTGGGCACTATTTTATGCTCTGTGTGTATCTCTCTGCCATAAATAGATTTAAAATATGTTTTTGGCTCTGGTATCCATCACCGGATTTGTAACCGTTTCATGTAATACATTTTAGCTTTTAGAGACATTAAACTTTTCAGATGTCTGGTTCCATTCTTCACCACTCTGAGCAATTCTGACTCAGTAAGCTTTTCTAGAATGGAGCATTTCACAACAAACCGCTATGAATGGCTTTGTTTACACCCTAAACATTCATTTATGCAGATTTTTAAGTTACTAACCACAGAAAACAAATGTAACTGTGGCATGTGTAAATGCTGCAGTGGGCAGAATGATGAGTGTTTGCTCTAATTTGCCATCCTCCATTTCTCTCTCTCACTCTTGTCATTTTCTCTGGCCTCTTTATTCGTCTACCAGCACAAAGACATGGTGGTGAGCTTCTTGCTGAATCTGCTGAAGGGGCTGCCCAGGGTTCAGTGGGTGGAGGAGGCAACTGGGAGGAAGAGCAAAGGTAACACCCAACTGGCTCGCTTGTGTTTGCTATACAACTAGATAAACAGCGTATCCCAGTATTCCAGATCAGATTCATTGCAGCTGAATATGCAAGCTGTGTGTTTAGTGTTGCATTTCAGTATTTGAGTCTATTATGTAAAATTCACTACATGGCCAAAAGTATCCGGACGCTGTAATATCACATCCATATGTGCTTGCTGTGTATCTCATTCCAGAACCAAGTGTGTTAATAGGGGGTTTGTCCCTGCTTTGGTGCAGTAGCAGCCTCTTATTTACTAGAAAGGCTCTAGTAAATAAGGTAGCTGGTGGCCTGGTGGTTAGGGAATTGCCCCTGTGATCGGAAGGTTCAGGGTTCGAATGCCAAGACTGCCAATGGCACCACTGAGGTACCCTTGAGCACTGCTTCACTTGGTGAATGGATTAAATGCAGAGAAAGAATTTCACTGTTCACACTGTGTGCTGTTGTGTGTTCACGAGTGACCATAAGGGGCCACTTTACTTACTTACTTTACCTACTTTATATTAGACTTGTTCCATTCAGCCACATGAGCATTAGTGAGGTCAGGTAGTGATGTTAGTTCTAGGTCAAGCACCAGCTCAAATGTTGGGTGGTTCTTCTATACTGAACAAAACCATTTATGGAGCTCGCTTTGTGCATGAGGGTATTATCATGTCGAAACAAGAAAGGGTATTCTCTAAACTGTTCCACGAAGTTGGAAATACACAATGCTTTAGGAGGTGACCGTACTTTGTAACATTATGATTTTGCTTCGCTCGAATTAAGGAGCCCACACCATGACAAACAGCCCCAGCAACAGGTTTAGCAGGTCTGAAAGTTGACAGACTGACTTGGAAAGGTGGCATTATATGACAGTGCCACACTTAAGGCACTAAGCTCTTCCACATACCTTTGGCCATGTAGTGTATGTTTGAATTCCTAGTATGTATGTTTGTGGTTTGTGCCGTAGTTGTAACTGATGTATGTTCTCACACAGAGAGTCTTCCGATGGCGGAGAACTTCAGCTTCTGCCTGGTGACGCTGCTGTCTGATGTGGCACAGAGAGACCCAGAGTCATGCACTCAGGTACATCTTGTGTGTGTGTGTGTGTGTGTGTGTGTGTGTGTGTGTGTGTGTGTGTGTGCGTGCGTGCGCGCGCATAGAAGAATTTGTCATCCATTCCCCCACTGCAGTTTGAGTGCATATTAGCTGTTTTTTTTCTATTAGCTGTTTTGTAAACTCATAAAATGCTCCACCGCCTGTGCCGCAAAGACATGTTTTCTAATATGCTTGAAAGCAGACAATATGTTATAAACATTTTTTGGCTCTTCTTCAATAGTGCAATCAATTGTGCAGTCAGTCATTAATTATGACTAGTCATTCAGAAGCCTTGAAGCCTTGATCTTATACAAAAATGGAAACCCCATTTCCAAAAAAGTTGGGACACTTCCAAGAAAGCAATAAAAATTAAAATCTGTAATTTAATAATTTACTTGAACCCTTATTTAACAGGCACAAGGACAAAGAAAAGATGTTCAGTGTTTTTACTAACAAACTTATATTTGGTAAACATAAACACATTTAGAAATTGATGCCTGCATTGTTTTCACTGACAATTAAGTTGAACACGCTGAATTTTTTTCCTTTTGCCTGTTAAATAAAGGTTCAAGTGAATTACCAAATTACAGATTTAGATTTTTATTGCATTTTTAGAAAGTGTCCCAACTTTTTTGGAAATGGGATTTGTACATAGATTAGTTGTTAGGGGTCTTCAGATCTTTGGTTTTACAAAAATCAGAGCAGAGCAGCTTGCAAAACATTGTTCTTTGTTTTCGGTAATTGTAAGCTGGCACTTTGGCACATTTGGAGGAAAATATTCTTTATCCCTCTGTATTGTTCTGTACTGTTGTGTAACTATTGCTTACAGAGCCACCTGTTACTCGTGACTGGACGACTAAGGCAGCTGATTAATACACACAATCTAGGCCTTTTTGCTGTGTGTGTGTGTGTGTGTGTGTGTGTGTGTGTGTGTGTGTGTGTGTGTGTGTGTGTGTGTGTGTGTGTG
>JBBPCZ010030952.1:0-13830 GCA_037974445.1 Brycinus macrolepidotus
AAGGTCTTCTCGTTGCAGGACAACTTTTTCGCGAGTGAAACTGCAAATTTTTTCCTTGTTTCTGTGAAGTGTGAACCTCAAGAAAAAAACCCAACATCATTCCCTGCTTCTGCTGAGTGTTTTACTAGTTTTCCCCCCATTAAAAGTGCTGTGTCTTCATTTTTTAGTAATTTTCTCGGTTTTTCGCTGCGACCTGGAACGGATTACACGATTTCCCTTAGAAGTCTATGCGAAATTATCTTTCGCACAACGAACTCCCCGGATAACGAACACGCTGCTGGAACGGATTGCGTTCGTTATGCGGGATGCCACTGTATTTATTTTTATTCTAATAATAATAATAGTGATAAAAACACCGTCAGCTAAACAGCTTTTAAATAGAATTTTCCGACTTTTGCACAGTACCTTACATGAAATTTAAAAAATTACTTTTAACTTTCTTTTGCATACTTCAAGTACCCAGTAAAAGTGTAATTAAATGCTTCTTTTTCACAAGGGTTTGACGATGGCGTCACTGATCATTTGACATTGCGTGTTTCCATGCATTTAAACCTGCTTTTCCTGGCTTTTTAATACTGAACTCTCTCTGCTGTTCACTCTTCTCCTTTAACCGTACGGTTCCTACCACATTTATTTTAAATTGTACTAAACACAAAGCTGAAAATTCATTTTATTTTTTTTTTTTTACCATGACCAGGAAAAAACTTTACTTATTACTGGATCAGTGATTAGCACTACTATGGTGACATGAATAGCATTCTACTGCTCAGAAACGATCACATCTTCTTTTTTATGCAGCAATAAAAAAAAACACTGCAGCTCACAGGGAGCTCCAATTCCACACACTGATCCGTTTTACTATGGCCAACATTGACACAACACCACGATTGGACTCTAGCGTAAAACTGGTAAGACAGGGTTAATCAGTGCACATTCTGTTTCCATGTGGCTTCATTTCTTTGCTCTCAAACCTGTTACCCAACTCTCCTCCTGTCCTGTGCTCTGCAGAGGCTATGAAGATGATCCAGGCAGGTAAGGGTGATGAAGGGTGATGATATGAAGGCCCCTCTGCAGCCTGGAGTGTGTTAACCTCCACCATCTGCTGAAGCCTGGATTGCTTCCATTCCTGCAGCCATGGGAAGCCTCGCTAACACACAAAACAGCCTAAAGTCCTAAACACGAACCGGCTTTCTCCCCAAACGCCAAAATACGGCATTGTTCCCCGCATTCTTTGCGGCTCCGTAGGCCCAGTAGCAGATCAACATGAATGGGATCGTTCTACAGTCACGTAATGAAGGTCTAAATTGGTCTGATTCAGCTTCCTCTATGGTGACACTTGGTGCTAACTAGGCTAGCCACCTGCTCAGAAAAACAACATTAATAAGCTACACAGTAAACAAAACCTGCAGGCCTGGAGTAAAACTCCGCATTCAAACAAATCATGCACACCAGAGTTGGTTCAAATGTTGATAAATCTTTAGATCACGCTGGATTTGGGCCGAGGATAGCCTAGCTTAAAGAGCAACGTCAATGCTACACTTCCCGTCTCCACGGCTCTTCAGGGTTAACAGCTGCGGATCTTTTAGATTTAATCGTCACTCAAACATAGGAATACACCGTCTGAACAGTCATGTAACATTAGGCAGGCTAGCACTGACGTTAGCCACGTTTACAATATCATACTACGAATACTTGTAGCTAAGCTAGCTTTTTTAAACTTCATTATTTATAATTTAAATACAACAAGCCTGTCATTTATAGTAACACTCTTTTACTTGACTACAGATACCTCACAATATCTGAGGCACAAGATTTTGTTGAGTCCCAATGTGATATAGCTTCTAGCTAATGATTTTAGCTAGCTAGCTTAGCTAGATTATTTCAACTAACATACTGGTGACTTGGTTTATCATGGAAGAAAGTTTTTTTCTTTTGGTGTTATAAAATAAAGAAGGTAGATGTAGTATGTTAACACTGTTTAAGTATCATTTTCTAGTTCATACAGTCCATGTGTAGAAATTAAGTTTCGAATTCACCGATTTTGTGAGGTCAAGAAAACCAACACGAATACGTTTACCTGCTTTTTTTTAATGAGGCACAACACAAGGCAGCCAATCAGAACAGAGATCATCAGGCACAGTGACAAAAAAACAGACCGTTTAATTGCAGGATATGGAAATAGTCATGTCAAAAAGAATTAGGACTGTTTTTGTCGCATAAAACCAAACAGTTAATGAAAAAGGAAACATCTGGGGGAAAATACAGTATATGGGCCCTTTAAAACCTCCCGAAAACTGTTTATTTAAAAAGCACAGATAAACATGTCAGAGTGCTGCAGTTGTAAAGCCTTCTTTAATGGATGGCAAACAGGGTTCGGCACATGGAAGCCAAATGGTGGGTCGAAGGCCTTACAGCTCCGCGTCAAGTCGGGACCGCCTTGTTCCACGATAAGCCGGATAAACGTTGTCTTAAATCTTGAGACGTGAGCAGGTTTTAGTTACTGTACGTACTGTACAGAAGAGAATACGTTTTGCCATCATCTCTGCTGTGATGGATGGCTTTAATCAGTCCCTCCTAAAGGCTGGTGTCTTTAATAAAGCAAGTCTTTCAGACGCAGCTTCAAAAGCTGCTCGATGGAAGGCCACAGATATTAAAGTTGTGATATTTTACTGGCTTTTATGTCCACGGCTTCTCGACAGAGTCCAATCAAACTGCCTGGGCTGCATAAATTCTTCTCTCTTCTTTCCTTCAGCTCCTGCAGTGACATCCACGCTCGCGCTGGAGAAGAATAGCCGGCCCGTGGAAAGCCAGATGTCAGAAACAGATTTCTGTTTTCTTTTTATAACAGTTTTGATTTATTTGAATAGACATTGTTTGCTGGCTAGTTAGAGGTCAGCCACAGGCCCCTCTACAGTCACGTCACAAAGAGGTTCAGATACGAAGCCTCTGTATGGCTTTCTCACACCCTCACACGCACACACACCCACACACAAACACACACACGGGGTGACTGGTATGCAAAAAATGTTTCCATTCACAACACAAGGTCGAGACGGCCGCGCCGGGAGTGGGTGAGAAATGACCAGGATGAGTGGCATGGCCTTTAGGACGGTCAACACTTAAACTTCTAGATCAAGTTCTTAAAGGAATACTCCAGTGTTTTTCAGCCCAATAACATCTGATTGATTCAGGACACGTTTCTGTGTCTTACAGTTCTTTACCAAGGACCACTGTCATTCATTTCAAAAACAAAATCCATCAATAGGAAAGTCTGTGTTCCTGGATTTAATGTATAAACTAATTTAAAGCTTAATGGAGCTGAATTAGCAACAAGGCTGGTGCTTTTAATCCAGAATGAATCTGCAGTGTTTGTTGTTTTTAATCTAGTGTGAATCTGCAGTGTGTGTGTTCTATAGCGAATCTGTATTGTTTGTGGTTTTTAATCCAGTATGAATCTGCAGGTTGTGTGTGTGTTCTATAGCGAATCTGTATTGTTTGTGGTTTTTAATCCAGTATGAATCTGCAGTGCGTGTGTGTGTTCTATAGCGAATCTGTATTGTTTGTGGTTTTTAATCCAGTATGAATCTGCAGGTTGTGTTGTTTTTAATCCAGTATGAATCTGCAGTGTGTGTGTGTTCTATTGCAAATCTGTATTGCTTGTGGTTTTTAATCCAGTATGAATCTGCAGTGCGTGTGTTTTTTTCATCCATCGCGAATCGTATTGTTTGTGGTTTTTAATCCAGTATGAATCTGCAGTGTGTGTGTGGATTTTTAAACCAGCACGAATTCACAGGGTGTGTGTTTTTCATTAATCCAATATGTGTGTGTTTTTACCGTCTGACAGTACTAATTGTTTTATGGTATCCATGGGGACCAAGCCTGTGAAAACTCCGCCCACACCACCACAAATGATGTCTTTAGAAGAACCAGTTATACAGATTTACATCTTTATTTACCAACTTTTTGACTGAAGAATCCATTAAAGTGCTTTACGTAAACAGTTACAGACGGAATTCAGCCACTGCCCGCTGACTCCTCTAATGAGTTTCGAGTCGGTGTGTTCTCTGTTCTTTTCTACGTTCGGGGAAGTGTGTTAAAGGTTTAGTGTGTGGTAATTAACCGCACACGACGGAAACAGCAGAAAGAGATTAGGATGGAGAAAAACTGGAGTTTTTCCCTTTAAAGCATCTGTCCATTGACTTCTATTATGAGTGAGTTTTTGAGTTTTGAGTGTATTTTCTGTTCGTTAAAGTTCAGAAAAACTTGTTTGGATTTTTGTGTGTGGTAATTAACCGCACACGACAGAAACAGCAGATAGAGATTTTAATGGAGAAACACTGCAGAGCTCTTTTAAACACGTCTATTCTGTCTGACACTGAAAAGCGCTGTATTTATTTACTGGATTCAGATGAATACTTATTTCGTGATGATTGTGCTGATGTGACGTTTTTTTTATTCACATGGACTTTTTCTCTGTTTGCTTTTGTTTGCTTTGCCCCCCTTAAAGCCCCTCCAGGACTCTGGAGAATCAATGTGCACGGCTGCCACGATGTCAAAAATATTTTGTCATTCAAACTAAAATATGTACTTCATGTAGAAAGGAACAGTTTAACTTGGTTTATTTAAGTCAAATAAATTCTTTGATTAAAATGAAGTGAAACAGAAGAGCAGGAAAGCAACGGTCATCAGTCTGATCACATAAACGCACAAAATTAAAATCTGTTTCATTTTTCATAGTGTTTTCACTCTCATGTGGCTTTAACTCTTTAACCCCTCATCTACAGTTATTAGTTCTGCTGTACTTTTTAAAGGTAGACACTATTATTAATGCATAATAAGCTGATTAATTACATTTACACTTGATTTACATGCCATATAGACAAGTTTGAGACATTTTCCTCATTTGTTTTGGTGTTAAAGAATGATTAAAAACTGCAAAAAAAATGTAATATTGTGATACATTACTTAGAAGTCTGGACTTAGTTTTATTATTTTAATTAAAAGGTTCATATCATGGACCACCAAATTTTATAAACACAATTAAAGTGTGTTCGGTCCATATAATGAGATTAAAGAAAAACAGTCCGTTTTGAATTCAGACCACACATTTACTTCCACCTGCACAAATCGAAAAGATGCGATGGTGCATCACGACGCTCGGAGGAAGCACAAGCTCACCTTCGTCTGATTGGAGGAGTGCTGGATAGAAAAGAGGAACGAAAAACAGAATTATATGAGCCTATTTAATTGAACTATATAACTAATTGCGTAGTTACATAATTACGCTTACATTTACGCAGCTTTGTTGACGTCAAAAAATAACAGAAAAAGCAGCAAAAGGGAAACAAAACTGAACACAATTATATATTTCACCACACTGAGATCAAAATGCAGAAGATCAGTGTAAAGACTGCGGCGCTGGGAGTGTGTCAGGAGAGCCAGGCCGAGGCAGCAGCTGTTCTAAGGTCGTCTGAAGCAGTGGAACATCACGAGACCACTGCAGATTATCTTCTGCGGTGAGATAGTCTGGGGGTCTGGAGCTAATTGGCTGTGATAACGAGGTTACACTGAAGATTTATGTGACCATTTCTGACCATAACGTCACTGAAACGAAGGGAGAAACTGTAGTGAGATCAGATTCTTCACTTTCACTCCAGACCACGAGTGCACGAGATATTTTATCATGATCTGAATTCAATGCTATGCTATTGTTGTGTGTTCGCAGAAAGAAAAACATCCTTCACCTTTTAGTCAAAGCTGTCAAATTAGTGTAAATCTAATTACGTAACTAATTATGCAATTAAGTTTAAAGGCCCATATCATGTCATTTTTATTCCTTTTTCTAAAAACTATGTGTTTTATGGACCAAACCCAATTCACTGTCCACTTTTCAACCCCTCTTTACTCTTAGAATTAACACATTCATTCAAAACGTGCTCCTTCAGCGTCAATGGGAGGGGCTAAACTTCTGTAGGCTGAATGGTATATGTATGTAAATGTGGGATTTGTGACATCACAAAAGCAGTGAATTGAAAACAAGCTGTTTTTGAAGCATTTATTTCCATTTTTTTTCCATCATTTTTCCAGGGTTTTGGGGCTTTTAAATGTTACAGCAAAATCAGAGTCTCTAAAAGAGGTGATACGTTTGGTGCTAAAAAAGCGCTTTAATTTTTAATGAAAGGCAGCCCGTTACTGAAGGGTCGCTTCTCTTACTAGTGTAGAAAAGAACCAGAGGTTAAAGGACGTAAAACAGTTTCAGGACTCTGTGGAAGCTCATTCGAGGCTAAAGGGCAGATTTATGATGAACTAGTAATGAGTTTCAGGCTTATTTGTGTAGCAGACATTGAGCATAAAGTCGTTAATCTCAGGAGTTCTACACATAATCCACTGTTCTGGTACTTGTTTTAAATTAGGGACATGCGTGTGTGTGTAAGAGTGTGTGTGTGTGTGTGTGTGTGTGTAAGTGTGTGTGTGTGTGTGTGTGTGTGTGTTTGGCATGAGGCTTTGCGGTGGTTTTTCTTTATGACCTGTGTGTGTGAGTGTGGCACTCAAAGGCTTCTCGTGATCTTTGGTGGTTTTTAAACGAGCCCTGAGCGAATGAATTACACACGCTGTCGCTTCATGTAACATCACACGTCTTCTGTATCGCAACAAAAATGATTTCTCAGTTTTATTTTCCTTCATCATTCGAGGTCTCTCCTTATTTATCGCTTCCTCTCTGAATTACTATGTTTTCGTGATTCGCTTTTACAACCTGTTTACCCGGGAGATGCTCCGGGCCGTATTAAAGCCATTTGTGAGCTTTGTCCTTAAAGGGCCCATACAGTCATTCATTTGAAATGAAAGACTTCGACGCAGCATGTGAACACTGTCAGAATGTGACACTCGCTCTCCAGTTCATACGTACAGACTAAGTTGTCCATAAGTTCTCAAGATGTGGAAAAAAGTCAAGCCATTTGACCTGGAGTAGTTTAGCCCCGCCCATTTACCCTGAAGTTATAAGGACTGTTTTGGCCCTTACTGCGTTTTGAACGATACACAACACACGGCAGCCAATCAGAACAGAGCTCATTTGCATATATCAGTCCTAAAGTCACAGTAACAAAACCGTGAGAGAGTGAGAGAGTTTGGACGATGGTCATGTGGAAAGGAATTATGGCTAAAACTGGTTTATTAAAGTCCACAAACCTCATGAGTTTAAATTGGGGTTCAAAAACAAATAGTGAAATATGGAAGACAGGCCGTTTAAACTATCAGATGAGGCTCTTACATCACGGCAAGATTTTTCTCATTTTTAATAGATTACGATCCTTTAGAGCAAAAATAAATAAATAAATAAAACAGACGCGCACATACACACACACACACACACACACACACACACACACACACTGGAAATAATAAAGGCAGCGGCTTTCAGTAAGATAATATTCTGAGCGATGACCTTTGGCCCTGTGTGAGTAATAAACGCTTTAGGTTTCAGCCACGAGGAAAAGGTTGTTTTGTTTCGTGGAAGATGGATTTGGCTTTGCTGGAGCCACTGAAGAGGTGTGTGTGTGTGTGTGTGTGTGTGTGTGTGAGAGAGTGTGAGTGGGTGTGTGTGTTGGTGGGAGATCAGAGGAAAGTGCAGTAGCGAGGGATAGAAGGATAGAGGGATCAGGCTAAATGGGACAAGAGGGATGAACTCTGATCTGAAAAAGAAAGAAAAAAATAAGTTGAGAGAGACAGAGAGAGAGACAGAGAGAGAGACAGAGAGAGAGACAGAGAGAGGTTATTACTATATTACGTTACTATCTACTACGAATTCAGTATCTACTGCAAATTATTTAGTATCTATGATTAATTATTCAGTATCTATTTTACAATATTCATTATCCATTATGAACAGTTCATTTTGTACTGTTATTTATTCATTGTCTGAATTTTTCAGTAAATACTATGAAATATTCAGTACCCAGTATGGGTTATTCATTAACGCCTGTGTACTATTCATTACCTGCTATGAATTATTCAGTTTTTACTATAAATTATTCAGTGCATTATTCTTCTATTTTTTATTTAGAGGCTATTGTGGATTATTGTATATCTGCTATATATTATTCTGTGTTTTCTACAAGTTATTCATGAACTACGATGTTACACTGAAGCGTAAAACACAAGAATCTAATGTGAACCATCAGGTAGCAACTGTTTCAAAACCGCTTAAAATATTTTCAGATTCAAATATTTGAATGTTATACATTCAATATGTGAATAATTTTTTAGCAAACGTGGTAAAAATCTGCTTCTCCACCAAATACCCCTTTTCATTCTTGCTTTAATGAAAAGTAACAGTGAAAATCTGACTTTTCTCAGAAGTCTCTGAGTCTCTGGTGTTTTGTTAGCATTAGCGTTAGCATTACCGCTGACTGTTTTTCCTCTTATTGGCCTCTTATTAGAGTCATATGTTAGAACGTTCCAGATGGGTCCTCTTTAGACCGACCTGTTACGCCTCGTTACGGCCAAAATCACGTTTTTAGCCGATCTCGGAGAGAGGGACCGAGGCATGTGAGTTTTGGGTCACTTCATCTGACCTTTAACCTTTTTTTAACCACAATATCTTCTTGCATCTTATCAATCGACAGCCACAACAAAGGCCGGCGGCAGATCGAGACGGAGATTATCACGCTTTAAGTAGAATTTCCTTACAGTCTCAAGCTTAACTTAAATGGGAAATAGGACGAATGGAAGTGTGTGTGACTTGTGCGTCATCTGTGTTATCTGTGTTACGGATGTAACTGAATACGGATACATTATTTGGAATAAACACATCATTCAATGAATAAAAGTGCTGCATTGAATCTACTTAGCGATTTCATTCTCACTTGATTGAAATATATCACACATCACATTGAGGCTGAGCTGCGATAAACATCTTGCATCTTTTTCACAGTAGACTTTGTTCAGCCCTGACTTTAAATACTTTTAATTTATAAAATTTAAATATTTCATGGCATTTTAAATATTTCAATTTTAATATGACATTTAATATGTAATTGGTCTATTTTAATAATATTTGTAATTCACTTTTTATTATTTTTAATTAAAATATCAATTTCGATTCCACCAGTATCACTAGGAGGCCTGTAGAAAAAGGTCAAGGCCCATCTGGCTTTTTCTGTTTGTTTCTCAAAATGTTAGTTTAGAGCCTTGATAATATGTGCTTTGTAAGATCATGTTCTTTATACAGTTTATGTCCATAAGTATGAGGATATCTATTGACTGGGTTTGGCTATTTCAGCCACAGGTGCTTGAATCAATCATGCAGCCATGCAGTTCTCGCAGATAAATCCTGGAGGTACGATGAGAAATACTGAGGATCTCAGTTACTTCCACCATGGTGCTGTTATACGACGTCACTTTTCCAACAGGCTAGTTTATTCACTGTCTGCCTGTCTGCCTTGCTAGAGCTGCCCTGGTCAGCCGTAAGTGTTGTTATTGTGTGAGCGCTGCCGTCCTGGAGCTTCATAGATTGGATTCCCATGGCAATCCTGAGATCACCAAGTGCTGAGAATTGGCTGGAAGGGTGTAAAGTTCACCACCACTGAACCCTGGAGCAGTCCAGGTTCTCTGGTAGACTGGTGGATGAATCCGGGCTCGGTCGATCACTGGCCACCTGAATGCCAACTGTAAAGTTTAGTAAATAAGTATAAAATGGTTAAGATGTAAACAAAGTAATGCTGACCATGTTTGGTGTGACACACTCTGTTCTGAAGAAACTTACAAAGTCAGAATTGTCCACAGTGGTGGTGAATGGAACCAGACGTCTGCCTTTAAAAGCTGCCTCCATGAAATGGTAATAAATAAACTGCCTGAGTTTTGAGAAAGTTTTAGCCCACTTGTTGATATGTTAGCCCTGGAACTGTAGAAGATGAGTAATGGGGTGGCCACACTTGGATAAATTAGATGTATAGCGCCACCTACTGTTTGTCTTGGTTGACACTTTCACATGAACACTTCAACAATGGTATCAGTCACTCAGTGGCTCTCACAGGGTGAAGCATAATTATAGGCTATTTTCAAAGTTGGCTACATTTCACTGAGTTTACATTAACCATATTTTTACACAAGACTTTTAGACCAGATTTAGGCCCTTTAATTCTATAGTACATTCAATTTGGGATCCCATACAAAGCACAGCACACCCATGCATCATTACAATATTGTCAACAAATCTATGTGGATGTTATGCTAGGTGTCCAAATACTTTTGGCCATATTATGCATGTAAAAATAAACTGTATGACAGCTTTGAGAAATCAGAGAAGGCAGAAGTAGCTGCTGTGGCAGGGGCTTGACCGATACAGATACACGGAAAATGAGCTGGTATGAATGGAAATTTGATAAAGTCGACTGCGTCGTTCGCGTAAGTGTAGATCGGCGTAGCTGTGACTTTTCACACCAAAGTGTAAACCTGAGATCTCTCCACCTCCGAGCTAAAGAAAGTGGAAGTGGCTTAACAACAAGTGATACTCCTCCAGTAAAAGCGCTAACACTAACAAAAGCACCTAAAAATAGCGTACCGGTCCAAATTTGACACCGGGCCTCAACAGGAGGGATCCCTATTTAAAGAAAAGCGACAGTCCTGCTACATCTCACCTTGATCCCTCCTTTTTGTCTGAGCGTGAACTACATGTGTTTCCCCACAGCAGGTACTTCAGCCTGACATGAGGACCGGGGGGGAAAAGATAGGGCCTCTAGAGTTCGGCCTACATAAGGCGATGAATGAAACGTACGTGTGGCCAAGAATTAGATAATGGGTTTTAGCTTGAAAGGATATCGGTTCTAAAAATGACTCATTTTAAGTTCCTCTGCTCTCATTTCTTCTGGAATTACGTCTCTGCTGAGTTGCTGTGGTGAGGTGAAGTTTAGGCAACATTTATTTAAACATTTATATAAAGAGAAAATGATCCTGTCCTGGATAAATGTTTGTCACCCAAGTTGTAAATTCTGTAAATGTACCCTCAAAGGTGCAACATGGTCCTTAAGGTCAACTTGTCAAACTTTCTATTGGAACACTACATTCACTTTCCCAGAGAAGAGCCACATTTGTACCTTTAGGATCTTTATTCCCATCAGCCATAACACCAATCAGTCACAACACCTGTCTAATATTGTGGAGGTCCACCTTGTGCTGCCAAAACCTCTCTGACCTTTCGAGGCGTGGACTCCACAAGACCCCTGAAGGTATGTTCTGGTATCTGGCACCAGGTGGTTAGCAGCAGATCCTTTAAGGCCTGTACGTTTGTGATTGAGATCTGAGGAATTTGGAGGCCAAGTCAACACCTTGAACGCTTTGTCATGTTCTTCAAACCTTTCCCGGTCATTGTTTTCAGTGTGGCAGGGAGGATTATTCCACTGGAGGAGGCCACTGCCATTAGGGGGTATCATTGTCATGAAGAGGCTGTGATGCACTGTGTGTTCTGAGATCTTTCTCTCATAGCCAACATGCTCTTTTCTGGGATCGGACCAGGGGGGCTAACCTCTGCTCCCCATGTGCATCGGCGAGGCTTGGTAGCCTTGGTTGTCCTTCCTTGGTCCACTTTTGGTGGGCAATAACCACTGAACACCCCTATTTAAAGAAAAGCGACAGTCCTGCTACATCTCACCTTGATCCCTCCTTTTTGTCTGAGCGTGAACTACGTGTGTTTCCTCACAGCAGGTACTTCAGCCTGACATGAGGACCGGGGGGGAAAAGATAGGGCCTCTAGAGTTCGGCCTACATAAGGCGATGAATGAAACGTACGTGTGGCCAAGAATTAGATAATGGGTTTCAGCTTGAAAGGATATCGGTTCTAAAAATGACTCTTTTGGTGGGCAATAACCACTGCACACCAGTAACAAACCACGAGACCTTCTGTTCTGGAGATGCTCAGACCCAGTCGTCCAACCAGCACAGTTTGACCCTGGTTAAAGTCGCTCAGATCCTTCTGCTGGCCCATTTTTACAGCTTCCAACACATCAACTTCAGGAACTGACTGTTCTCTTGCTGTCTAATAGATTTGCACCCCTCAGCAGGAGCCACTATAACAACATCATCAATATTTTTCACTTCATCTGTGAGTGGTTTTAATGTTGTGGCTCATATTACTATTACATATACATGCATTTATGTAATATATATATATGTGTGTGTGTGTGTGTGTGTGTGTGTGTGTGTGTGTGTATGTGTGTGTGGGTGTGTGTGTGTGGTTATACCTTCAGCCATTTTTTTTTTTTTTCATTTGTTTTACTTCTCGTGAAAAGTGAACATTGTATATTGCACGTGTGTTGGGTAGAAATACCAGAGTTTGGTAAATTATCCACAGAAGATGTACACAGCTGTTAAATCCTTAGAAGAAAGAATAAAATAGTATCCAGAACTATGTAAGTGCGCGTGTGTGAACGTGTGTGTTTATAGACACAGAGGAGCCTGTGTGACTCAGTGTGCAGGTGTGTGAGTTTACAGTGTGTGTACACACACAGCCTCTCTGTCTGAGTGACAGATAGAGCAGCATGTGCTGCAGTTTAGAGTGAGGGAATAAATCTTTGCATTACAAGAGATATTCACTCTGACCCCTCACACACAGGGGACAGTGTATCACCACGACAACTGGCATAAATAACAGCACTCGTCCTCAACAGCCTGACCGGCATGCAGGCAGGGTCGTGTGTGTGTGTGTGTGTGTGTGTGTGTGTGTGGTGTGTAGGGGAATGTATAGGAAAGACTTTTAAAGCACTTCTTACTAAAACTCCATGTCCTTAATTGTAAGTGTATATATATATATATATATATATATACGTATATATTCACAATACATCGCATAAAACTATAACAAGTGTGTGTGTGTGTGTGTGTTATTTGTCCAGTAAGCTAATCTGCTGTTATTGCTGAACCCAAAATCATGGGAACCAGAAGTGAGTGACATCATTGTAGGGAGGCGACACAGGCTTGGCACGACACTGTTTGTGCCACACACACACACACAGACGCACACACACACACACACTCTGGAGGCTGTAATGTTAGTGTTCCACACCTCTCTGAGGTGACACTTTTACCTGCAGGCATGAGTGTAAGAGTGTAAGCAGAGAAGGGAAACACCATCACCGCAAACAGAAAGAGTGTGTATATGTGTGTGTGTGTGTGTGTGTATGTGTGTGTGTGTGTGTCCATGTCCTGTGGGTGAAAGGTAGTCTTCCATTGCTGGGAGATGATGACAGCTCAAAAGTGTAAAGCACAGCAGGAGAGGAGTGTGTGTGAAGGGCAAGAGGGCAGGTGTGTCACAACTGAATACTTGTGAAATGAAAAATGGTTGTGTTTTAAGCTCAGAATACACACACACACACACACCCACACACACCTCTGCCGGAACAAAATGAAAATGGGAAAGTGAACTAACTGTCCTCTCCAGGCTCCGCCCACTAACGCGTTCCTCTGTATCTACTGTTGAGAAGTTGATGTTTTCAGAAATCTTGCACAAATCCCTTTCACATTCAGGATGAATGGACCAGTGGAACTTGTTTAAACTTCAATGACATTAAAAATGACAGTGAGGGTCAAAAGTCTGAGACTGCACTGAAAATCAGGGGATTTTTTTTTTTATTTATAGCTGTAAATAAAGAACAGAAAGTTTTAGAAAAGGTGAAACATTTAAACCAAAAAAGTTGTGATCAGTAAAATGAAGAAATATTCCAGATTGTGAACTATTTCTAGTTCACTGTTTGAAGTGAAACAAATCTGATCATGTTCAGGCCTTTGAAAGGTCTGTGTGTGTGTGTGTGTGTGTGTGTGTGTGTGTGTGTGTGTGTG
>JBBPCZ010030982.1:0-13827 GCA_037974445.1 Brycinus macrolepidotus
CATAAGTGCATTTTTATTTAGTTATCATCCTGTTTTTGTTGAAGAAATTGTCACTGTTTCTAATTAGCATTCATTTTTGATGCCATAATAATGGAGGCAACGCCTGGCCCAACAATAGCCCATTCTGCTGTCTGTTAGTCATCTCCACTACCTCTCATCATTAATTTCCAGTTTAATTCCCAGCGTTTAGACATAAATAACCCAGTTCACCTCCGAGCGTCTTAAGGCAGGAGTATAAAGAGCAGACCACTTGGTGGGTGCAGTATGTGTCATATTGGATGAAGCTGAAGGGGTAGATGGGTAAGCCTGGAGGGACAGTGATGGAGTATTCACTGGCCCGAGCTCTTTTCCACCTCTCTGCTAGTGATTTAACTCCAATGCGGAGCCGTGCAGGAGGTGGGCCGGAAAACCGCCTTATTCATATTTAATGTCCCGCTCCGCACAGCCTGCATGAGAGCAGGAATGCTACACTAGAGATGCTGGTGTGTAATTTGGCTTCCAAATGTAATCATACACACTTCCCACTTGGCAGGTGCTAGACCAAGGCAATAACTCGCCTGGTAAATTGACTTCGGCACCTGGTACACATTTTAGTCTATTCTCAGCGGACAAAAGGCATCGCACGCTGCATCCAGAGTTATTGGAGAATAAACATTCTTGCCGGCCACTTCAGGCAAACATACAGAGGGACTGCAATGAAATATGCAAGCTGGACACTCAGGAACCTCTTCACCTTCCCACTCTAGCCCACCTGTTGGTACACAGTTTGTGTTAGCCATTCTCTGGCCCAGTTGTGACTGACCCTGGTCCTGCAGATCAACCGTTTTGAGAAGTTGAGTTCCAAACAGAATCTGCAGCACCTGCTCTGGCTAACAAACTTCTTCAGAATTCCCTGACTGGATGGAATGTTAAGTAAGTGTTAAGTAGAAGACTTGTAAAGTAAAGTGGGCATTTTGGTCATGCGTGAACACACCGCAGCACACAGTGTGAACAGTGTGAAACTGTTCTCTAGCGAGCTGAGTGTTCTTGTGCCCATCATCTGCAAGCTGGGCTCCATCGCCAACCAGTGGCCATGGGGGTCCTAATTAGCAACGCATGCAAACCAAACTCTCCCTGCCCAAAGAGCTCCTCTTCAAACTCAACCCAACAGGCTGCTCTCTGCCTTCGCTGTGCCATTCAAGGCTTTCAGAAAGTGGTTAGGACAAAATGGGCCGTGATGAAAAGTTGTTGGGAATATCCCCAGTGTAAATGATGCCCAGGAGCTAGCAAATGTCTTTAGCGCTACAGTTCTGCCTTTTGCAATTTTGTCGCCTCAGAATCCACACAAGGACTTTCTCTAGTTAAAGGCAATGTGGAAAGTTGAGTCAGACTTTTGCATCTGATCTACTTTGACCTACTTGAAGACCTGAGACTTAACTGGGGCATCCATAAAGTAACTTGTGATCTCTGGGTCCACCTGACCAAATGCTAAGTGGTTTCTGTGATCAGAAACTGATATTGGTAATAAATGAGGTAGAAGAGGGACAGATAAATTATGCAGGTGGGCTACAGTCTGTAATTGTATACCTATGTACAGTTGTATGCAAATGTTTGGGCGCCGCTTCTGCAGGGAACACCCTTCTGTGCAATTACTGTTTATTTGCTGAATTTGACATATTGGAGAAAATAAATGACACATATTAAATCTAAAATATTTGAATATAAAATAATGTTAAATATAAAAAAATAACACTCAAATAGAAGTACTCAGAAAATCAAAAACATTCAGTTTGACCTGGGCTCAATCTTTATGTGTGACTGTGGTGGATATGGAGCTCATTACGTGGACAGTTGGTGGAAGCACAAGGTGGGAGTTTCTAATAAAGTGCCTGAATGGAGATCCTTCAGAGAACAGTGATGGAGATCATCCCTGACCTTTATTTTGCTATTCCCTCGTTCCCGTTCTTCTGACTGGTATTTACTTGCAGTATATTAATGTTCTCTGTCTCGGACAAACTTTGTGTTGTGGATGTTTGGGTGCTGACATTTTCCACTGCTTTCCCCGTCATGACTACCACAGCATCGAGTTATGAATTGATTAGACAAGACAACCTCATTTTTCTTCTTCTTCTCTTCCTTCTTTTCCTCTCCCTTACAGAAGAAGTCAGTGATAGCGACCGGCCTGATCGTGGCCGTGTCCCTCTTCGTGGTGGTGGTGAACTACTCCGAGAAGCCCTACTTCCTACTGCAGCCTGTGCTCGGCCAGAGCTTCAGCAGCCACTGGATGTTCTCCCGGCAGCCACACAAGGCCTTCCGACCCCACCCTGGCTACGTCAGCGTCCCCAAACAGGAGGTGAGGCGAGCACTACATCTGCACATCTACCACACGTGATTGCCGTGGACTAATGGTCTTTGTGAGGGGTCGACTGATATGTATTTTTTCAGGACCGTTACTGGTTACTAGTAATCGAGGAGGCTGATGACCGAAATGTGGGGCCAATATTTAATTGCCGTAAGGGTAAATAGTGGTCAAATTTAAGAACAGATTATACTGATTGCAGCTTGCCGGGGTGGGGGTTGAGGGGTTATTTCCCAAATGATGTAAACGGTAGAAAATTTGCTCATTTCCAAATCTCCATCAGCTGTATTCTGGGCCATACAAAGTACAGCTGCAGATACAAGACGTACAAACAGTGTAAAACGTCTTAACAAATCTTTCAGTCCCCCTCTACTGCAGTTGATGTTAGTCCGAAGAGATATATGAAAGGTAGATACGGAAGGAATATCGATTTCTTGGGTTAGCAGTAGCATTTAGCGTAGAATTAGTATATCTGGCTACTTTGGAGACTCTTTTTAATTTAGGCCCTGCTTGATGCCCACACCCCTGCTCCTGATTTCCGCTCTGAAGTTATTACAGTGTCTCTAAAACACTCTTTATTCAATAGTAAACTCCAGAAATCACCCAGTTATCAGAGTCTGCCCAGACTGTTTGCTTAAGTGGGGTCTTACTAATCTCTGCGGTCAGACCTCGTGCCTGGAGGGCTGCCGCTCATGTTAATAATAGCACACACATAATTTTTATGGCCTGACCTCATATCTACCGCATTATTCACTAGAGAGCACTAAATGCTAAGTTGCAGGTGAAAACATCTCCACGTGGAGGGCTGCCAAGTGCTCTCACATGATCAAGGTCAGTGGGGAGGTTGTGTAAGGCTGATGTTTGATTTATACCGGCACCAGGGAATACTGTTAACGTCCTCTGACCGAGCTCCATGACTTACTGCTGGAGTTTGTGCGCGTTCATGACCAGGGTACAATATTCCAGTTCTGTTGCTTCAGATCACTAATTTGAGCTGCTCTTGGATAAATTAAAGATGCATGTTAACATCTTTAAGACCTGTTGTTTCATCTACTCTTCACTTCAGAGTTCTGTGGCTTTTATTTGATTTGTGAAGGAGCAAATTAATTTGTTTTTTGTTTACTTCGTCTCACAAATAACCTTCTGACGCCAGCAAACTCATGAACAGGAGCAGATATCACACATGAGTTGCGTTTGCATCTTGATTTCTATATATGGAATGAATGGACTGGGGGAGTGAACGGTACGTTGTGTTTACACAGTACATTATACTCATTTATTCTATAAAATCAAGAAAAATGGGTGAAATTGGTTGTGATGGTAACAGGCCTATTTTGCATGATTATGGTGAAATAAAGATTTCATCTATTCATTTTCTGAGCTGTTTAGTAGCCGTGGTCGGGGTGCTGGAGCCTCTTCCACCGCTCATAGGGCGAAAGGTGGACACCCTGCCCTGGTCACTAGTCCACCTCCAGGCAAACACACAGACAAGCACACGTAGAGGCAATTTAGCATCTCCAGTCCACCTGATATACGTCTCTGGACTGTGGGAGGAAACCGGAACACACACATCATACATACAGGACACTGGACGTCCCGACTGGGAATTAAAACCAAGACCCTCTTGTTGTGATTTACCAGTGCTAACCACTGCAATAATGACTTATTTTCTCAATGTTATGACTTTGTATGTTAAAATTATGAGTTATTTCTTAAAATAATAAAATAATAAAATCATTCAACGTAATCAATCAGAAATCTCCAAAAAACAACATTATTTTGTGATGAAGAGTTAAACTTCTGACATAAGAAGTAAAATTTTGATCACACCAACTAAAAACAGGCTTCAGTTCAAAGGAGGCATGAGTGAAATAGGGGTTTATATTGCGCTAGTTAGATGTTAATGACTCTGTACCAGTTGCATAGCTAATAATACACTCCTTCATTGGACTTCAGATAAGGACACACTTTTTCTGTTTTTTCTTTTAACCCTTAGAACTCAGAGTGAAATCTGATTTCAGTAAATATAATCAGTGTAAATCAGTCTAAAACCGATGTTTGTTCTCCTACACGGTCGCTGTTTGCTGCTCTTTCACTCGGCGCGCCGCCGCTCGGCTGCTCTCCGGAGTCCCTCCCTCTGCGGGTTTTCCCCTCCCACTTGTGGGCAGAGACTATCCGTAACGTTATTTGACTGGCTTTATTCTGAGAATGCACCTGTCTCTGGAAACAAAGGGTGGCAGAGGGATGAAGGCATTGTCCCTGGGGGATTTTAGATCTGAGAGCACGTTCAGTTGCCACAGTGGTCCCAAACGCTGTGATTGAGCCGCATATCGTGAGGCTGTCATACTCCTGGGCATCTTTTTCTGTCTTTTTTTTTCCCTCGGAAAACCTTCAACATCAATAACGGCCATCATATGACATTTGGCCTTTTCCCCCTCGAATCTGGATTCCCAATAAAACAGGTCAGACTCATGTCAGCCGCAGTAAGGACATCATCCTCCAGCTTTCAGCTCAGGCGCCTGGTTCAACAGGGTTAGCTGTCAGACGGGAGGAGTGTGTTTGACAGGCTATCGTGAGATGAATGCTTCTCTCCTCCTTCTGTTCACACGCTTGTCAAAGGCTGCATTTCGGCTGGTTTTGCGTTGAGCTACATTTGCACGTCTGGCTGCTGGACAGAGTAGCATGGAGGGGAAGTCAATTTCAAAGGGGAAGTTCAAAAAAATAATAATAACAAAAACAAAGAATTGTTGTATTCGATTGTAATATAAAACATGAATCAAAATGCATGGGACCAGGACTGATTGGCAAGAGTCTTGAATGATTTAAATGATTTAAATATTTCAGGATTTAAAAGTATTGCAAATGTAGTTACGTAACAGTACTATATGCTGTACTGCATACAGTAGAAAGTAATGAAGTACTGAAGTACAATTACAGGTGTGTTTTCTACCCTCAACTACATATTTACTTTGACTAGTACAAATACACTGTCAAGTGGATATTTATTGCTCTTTCCATTATATTCAGTCATAATAAAGCGTGATCCGTACCCATCTTTGCTAGCTAACACAGAAACTTTATTTTTTTTCTCACTAGCTAAGACTCCCCTATCACACAGTGCTTCCAGCTCTGGGAGGTTTGATAATAGGCTGGCACATTTCCTCAGAGTCATGTGAAGCCTCATAACTGGGCTCAGCATAATTAGGCTGGACATGCTTGGAGGAGGTCTATGGGCACAAGGCAGGGACTCACCCTGTGCAGGGCATCAGCCCACCACAGGGCGCGCACACACACACACACACACCATTCACTTACACCTATGGTCAATTTAGAATCCCCAATTCACCTGACGAGCATGTCTTTGGACTGTGGGAGAAACCAGAGACCCCGGAGGAAACCCACGCCACCACGAGGAGAACATGCAAACTCCACACAAACAAGGCCAGGACCCGGATTCAAACCCCCAACCCTGGAGGTGTGAGGCAACTATGCTACCCACTACGCCACCATGGGTCCGTTCTTTTTAAACGTACATTTTTAAACATGTTCTAATAAAAAAAAAGTAAGTAAGAAAAAAAAGAAGTTGTGAGCTTATCCTTACCAGAGTGGTGGGGGTGCTGGAGCGTATTACAGTGCTCATAAGGCGAAAGGCAGAGAAATGCCCTGGACAGGTCTCCAGTCCATCACAGGAGATGTACATTAATGGTACGCCAGTTAAAATGTCATCATTTGCATACGTTTTAAATCATTGTACCAGGAATTTGCCTCGAGGCCGAATCGGACCACCGTGATAAAGACCTTTTCCATATCTAACAGGACACTGTGAGGCTTCGCTTCTCATCTCAGTCCACCCAGACATGCTCTGTCTAAGTGTTTCATCAAGTTTTAATGATAAGTACACTCAGCAAGCCTTTCAACTTTTCATTTGTTGCATCTCCTGACAAGGATCTGAGATGCTTCTCAGGCCCTTTGTAGGGAATCAAGATTGTTTGTACTTCATCGCTTCGTCTTGTCCATGGTGTTATGCTCTGGACATCAAGCGGCTTTGAACTTTCCGCGCTCCCGGTGGCATTTATGGAAATTGAGGTATCAAAGCCACGGAACTACAGGGAGAATATAATCAATATTGGAATGAAAGAAACTAAAGAGCGCACTTCTTGCATCGGGTGTCTGGAAATACATAATTATTTTGACTCAAGTATCAACATCTTCCTCCTAAATATGCGCCAGCACACACGCATTGAAGTGCGAGACCTGGTTGTATTTTGTCCTTTTTTCATTTTTTGGTCCTGGAGATTTGTATGCATTGCCACATCAAGAGACAAGGCATACAGCACCTTTGGTCCCTCTCATCTCACCTCAGATGTTGAAGGGCTTTGTCTTGTTTCCCCGGTATGCCAACTTTCCAGGGTTCAGTCTCAGTAGCAACTGAGCCGCTGAGCCGAACTCTGTCTACATCCCAAATCACATTCCTGCAGAATATTATTTGTTTGGAGGACTTGAATCCGTTATCTTTCACATGCCAGCTGATTGCTCCTTTGGAAAAATAAAAAACAATGCTGTTCTTCAATCAGGATTTACTAAGCTCCTTATGAAGCTGCAGGGAGCGTGTGTTGAATCTGATGTGCTGCTTTGCTCCCCAGACAAATGACACACCTTCCACTTTACAGGAAACATACTTAGGAATCATGTGCAGATTAGGATAGCTTGTAAAGAAGACTTAGGAGATACCAGATAGTCTGGTAGCACCTTACGTGGTCAATGAATCTTTTTAGTCTAGAAGTAGCCTTCATACATGCCAGGTAAAGGTTTATAATATATACACCCACTTCTATCAACTAAGATTCTGGTGGCTTTTGTTGATCAGCATGGTCAAGAAATACCTTTTGAGAGAGATTACAAAACGACCAAGGCCTTGTGACCTTTGGGGCCAGATGGGTGAGGTATAGGCCCAACTGCTTAAGCAAAAACAGACCCACCTGAAACAAAGCAGCAAATATCCTGAATATCTTTTAGGTAGAAGGCTTTTTGTCAATCCAGCACCTACATCTTGCTTGAAAGTTTTAATTGGTGTCCTGGTACACAAAACAGGCAACTACTTACTACTGGTTTGAATATAGCTTGATAATAAAGACTGAAACCACTGCATTTAAGTGCGTTCACATGGCAGTGTGCATTGCCAACAGGATTGTTAATGACTGGCCATTGTGCCATACTGTAAATCTCATGTAGCCGGGGGTGGAGCATTTGAAGCTGAGAATAGATCTTGGCTGGAACAGCATATATATCTACTGGCCATCTATCCATTCTAATATCCAGAATTAATTCAGCTAATTTCCAGTTCAGTTCAGTTTCACAAAAGAGATTCACAAAGCTTTCCTCAAATCCAGGTCCAGAGCCTAAAGAGTATTGCTGAGAGAGACAGTTAAGAGGTTCAGAAACAGAGTGAAAGGGCAAACTCCCTCAGAGCAAGAGGAAGAACCCTGTGAGAGGAAATCAAAACTCCCTAAGAGCATAAGGAAGGATTACTGAGATGAACCAAGGTTCCAAAGGTGAATCTACCCAAGAGAGTAAGGAAAGACTACTGAGAAGAACCAAGACTCCAAAGAGAAACTTTGTAGGAGCGTAGGGAAGGATCGCTCAGAAGAACCAAGATTCAAAATAAGAAACTCACTAAGAACGTGAGAAAAGACCACTGAGAAGAACCAAGATTTAGAAGGAGAGACTCCGTAAGAATGTGAGAAAAGACTACTGAGAAGAACCAAGATTTAGAAGGAGAGACTCCGTAAGAATGTGAGAAAAGACACCTGAGAAGAACCAAGATTCAGAAGGAGAAACTCCCTAAGAGCATGAGGAAAGACCAGTGAGAACCAAGAGAAACTTTCAGCCTTAAAGGGGACCTCATCCTCCAGCTGAACCACTGTTCGGATACAAGTAGGAGAGGATGACAAGTGTGGCCATTTGGACCCTGTGAACCATGAGGACAGCTTAAAATAAATAAGTTTCCATCTTGATGGTCATGAAGTCCTTCTTCTATTTTTAAAAAGAAATCAGAAACAAACGTCTGTTTGGCTGCTTGTAAACACTATTGGATTGTTATAATTGAATTATTGACAATAATAATAAAAAAATGTTTAACTTTAGGTAGCCTAGTTTTAACACAAATGTGCCTTGAGGAGGTCATCGAGTGAGTTTTATGAACCGTTCGCAGTGTCCCTGAGTGGTTCTCAGGAATGTCGAGGCGGTGGCCTTGTGACAGCTGCCAGCGGAGGCTGTTTTTGTGAATGACAGGCCGCAGTGTAAGCCGTCAGGCCTGCTTAAGGAGCTGTTTTAGAGCACTCATGTGGCTCTTAAGAGCCGTTTACAGGTAGTCAGGAACCTCGGCCTCATGTTTTATTCATACAATTAGGCCTGGTGTTGAACAGAGACTGCGCTTATTTCAGAGCGCAGGCCGGCACTTACTGGGTAGAGTAGTTCTAATTGGTCTCTCTGAGGGCCCAAGCATTTATATCAATATAATCTATCGACTGATGTCATAAGTGTCAGTATTGACTGTTGATATGACGAATTGGAATTCCAATTAATTTGACACTGCAATATTGACATTAATTGATTTTGACGTTTGGCAAAATGAGACACAGAGGTAGCTACACCAGTCCAAACGCGTGTCCTGAGCATGGATGTGCTGAGAACTAGCAGAGCAAGGAACCCAGGAGCTTGGAGAGAGAATGGGATTATGGAAATATAAGAACAAGAATGGGAAGAGTAGAGAATGATTTAAGGGTAAATGTTTGAATGAAGAGAGGAGAGGGTGGAATGAAAAATGATTTGGGATGGAATGAAGGGAGTGAGACTGGAAGGACAGTAGGAAGAGGATAGGAAGAACAAGAAATGGTTTGGGATGAATGGTTTGGGATGAAGGGGCTGAGATGCGATGAGGATTGGATTGGAATGGCAAAAAACAAAACATTAGAAGGTGGGATGAAAGTGGTTGGGGGTAAGAGGGAGCCCAGGTTGGGAAGAGGATGGAAACAATCGGGAAACATTTGGGATCAACTTTGAAGCGGCTGAGATGCGGAAGGGGATGGAATGGCATAAAGCAAAACGCGAGAAGGTGCGATGGAAGTGGCAATGGGTAGGATGGAGCTGGGATTGGGAAGAAGATGTGAATAAAAATTTATTTTCTTTTAGTAACAAATAAATTTGGGTTGAACATTTAAGGGACTGGAATAAAAAGAGGAGGAGTGGTATGAAGAGAGGATCAGTTGGGATGAAAATGGCAAGGGAGAATTGGGATGTAGGGGAACGGTTACAGATTCATGAATAACTTAACAATCCCATCCTTCTGCAAGCAGAACGAATGAGGAAAAGATTGGTATGGACAAGGAAAAAGAGGGGTAAGGAGAGAACAGAACAGGTGAGAAGTGGACAAGAGGCACCTTCGGGTAAGCTCTGACCAAACTGGGTGCAGAGGCCACTGAAGGGGAACACAAGGGATTAAAGTAGACAGGGCAATATGGAAGACATAGGAAAGCATAAGGTGATCCTACACTTGGTCTGGGTTGTGCCCAGTGCAGGCTTGTACCTACATTTGGGCAAGGTCTTTACTATAACCTTAGTTTGCAGTAGTTAGGGTCTATCTGTCCATCCTTTACTATTCTTTTACACGTAAAACACTGATGATAAAGGCACAAAAGACAAGCTTAGCAGGACTGAAAGCAGGCCAGCAGTGGAGTGGGCAATGTCATCGAGCAATGGTCAGTGAAGAAATCAGAGCCAGTTATGCTCTCTTTGACTCCTGGCCACATATGGCTCCAGCGTCATCAGGATTCAGACTTTGGGACTGGAAAAAGGATGCAACCCTCTTGAGCCTTCACAACTGCCCTGCTTCCTTTTTTGTGTCAAAATAGTATTAATATTGGTTCCAAAAATCCCATACATTAGTCGATAGCCTCTTTTATATCTCGGGGTTTGTTGTCTCAGATGCTTTCAGGGACACATATCCTTCATTTTCTTGCATCTTTGCTTTCTGAGGGTGACTTAAAACCTTTAGGTCTTACATATCAATAACGGTCATATCAGTAACAGTCAACATTCATTTAACACAACAATTTCCCAACCTCTTTACTAGGCCTTTAAGACCGATTGGCCGTTCTACAGTGTGCCTCGTTCAGAAAGCAGCCCGGACCGAAATGCTCCTCATCATCATGAATGGGCTGAGCTAAACTGCTGTGGGAAGATGGATATATGTAAATGAGGTAGTTTTTGTGACATCACATATATGGACTGCATTTTAAGTTTTTTTTGCTGTTTTGACACACTCAGACTCTTCTCAAAAAAGCAAGGAAAATGGAACTTTTCTGTGATACAGGCCCTTTAATGTCTTGATGACAGCGCTATGCAGTGATATTGCGCATCATTACTTTATGCTGTCAGCACAGAATTACACTGGCCATTATGCACTGAGCTGTGAGATGTGACGCTGTAGGCCTCTGTGAAGTTTATTTTGACAGAAATGTCATAGCCTTGCACTGTGCCTGCAGTATAGATTACGGTACCAAACCGTAAATTTTGCTCACACTTTGCCAGTTTTGCATTATGTCTATTCTTTAAGATGACTTTTTCGTGTACTACAAGTCATTAGCATAGTGGTATATCACAGCTTGAAAGGTGTACTAAAGTGTCAAACGCTTACAAGTAGGACCTCCTACTAGGGGTCTTTGTTCGACACCGGACACAGCGGTGCTAATTACTCCCAGTTAATAGATAATGGCTTTTCCAGCATTGTAATGGATCTCAAGGTTAAATGCAGGCCTGGAAGGCATAAATGAATGACTTTGCATAGAGCGTGACTTAGCAATGTTTCTTTTATCTGGGAAAGTGTCTCTCTTTCTCGTGCGTGCTCAGAATGCTTTGAGAATCCCTCCTAGAATCCCTGGAAACCTGTCTATAGAGTCTACATACATAGAGACTTCATAACACCAGTCTTAGCAGTGAATGTCATGATGCATGTGAATGTCTTAAGAACAGCTTATGCTTAGAATGACATAAGATGGTCATTCAGTATTCATAAGTCTTCATGATTCAATTTAATTTTATTTATATAGCACTTTTTACAACCAAAGTTGTCACAAAGCAGATTTACAGAGTCCAGGTCCAAGCCCCTAGTGAGTAAGCCAAAGGTGACAGAGGCGAGGAAAAACTCCCTCAGCTGGAGGAAGAAACCTCGGGAGGAACCAAGACTCAAAAGGGGAACTTATGCTCCTTTGGTCGACCCGGAGAGAAAGAAAAGAGAGTCTCTATGGGGATAACTGACAAGAGAAGGCCTTCATGAACGAACTTATTGACAGATTGGCCGTCTACGGCTAACAGTTAAGAGTCAGTAGAGGTCGATTTTGTTGGAAAAGTAGCTGTGAGTCTCTAGTCCATAACAACAGGAGTCGTAAGCAGAGACCCGGGAAGGTGGTGACCTGTGGTCCCAGTGGTGATCAGTCAGGCATGACACTCATATGAACCTTTAATAACAAGTGACCTAAAACTACATAAGCATTTATAAAGGCTTATTCCAGCTACAATCAGTTGCTCAAGGCTGCTTTTGTTCATTTTTGTGTCTTGACCTTAGCCAGTGTTAGGACAACTGTAGGGATGAGCCTTTATAAACAGAGGTTTATATCAGTTGTCCTGAAAGGTTTATGTATGGGTTGCATAGCCTTATAAATTCTGCCCTTCGGTACCGCGGGACCAACTAAAGTAGTGGATGTTTGTTCTGTTTATGGACATTTGAGATCTGGGCCCTTAATGCTTAGAACACGAGTGGCATGGATCCATGCTGGAAGCACAATAATTGGTAAATCGTCGTCATATGGCAGAACAGCTCCTTATAAGGAAGTTCCCCTGGTTTGTGTTGATGCTCGAGGTGTCAGACGTCATGCTGAGCTTTGTTTGGTGTTCCTGTGTCATGTAGAACCAAAGTTATTGTGATTTAAAAAAACATGTAATAATAATAATAACCACTACTGGGGTTTTAGAAAAGGGGTCACACACAAATGAACATAAAGAACAAAAATGAACACTTTTTTTTTTTATTTTAGGTCTGAACCCGGGAGAACTTTCAGAATAGTCTCCGCTCACAAGTGGGTGGGGAAAATCCGCAGAGGGAGGGGGTCCTGAAAGTGGCGGGGCGGCGGCGCAGCAAACGGCGAGCGTGTAGGAGACCAAACACCGGTTTTAGACTGATTCACACCGTTTATATGTACTGAAATCAGATTTTACTGAAACACTCTCAGTTCTAAGGGTAATTAGGCCTCATGCTTTCCATTACTTGGCAAAGAGTGTTAAAAATGTTATAAATATTATAATATCTGCTGTTTACCTCATACACCATGTTGTGTCATCTTGTGATGACTGTCATAATCAGAATCGGAAAACTTTATTGATCCCGGAGGAAACTGCTTATGCAACGACTTCACAGAGACACAGAGACAAGAGCAATATAAAATATAATATAAAGACAAAAGAAAACCTCTCATAAGCTCTTTATATTCGGTGCTTGCTTATGAAGCTTATGGAGTGTTATGAAGTCTCTGTACAGGCAGCCTTCAAATAAAGTGCTTCCAAAATGCCGCCTTCTTCATCCTGCTCGTCTTCAGATGAAGCTCTTAATGGAAGTGACTCATTCAAATTCTGCTGCGATGTCACTCTGCGGGACACTCCAGGCTCCATCTGGTTACCACAAGGCCAGGCCGTCGTGTTTCCTCCTCTGCCTTTCTCGGTTGGCTGTTTGTGTGTATGTGTGTGTGTGTCTGTGTGTGTGTGTGTGTGTGTATTGTACTGACATTCCGGTCTTCCTTCCAGTCTGATTAGATACGAGCCAATGACTGGGGTAGAGGGGGGAACTGGGTAAAGCCTCAGCCCAAAAAAGGCGGACAAAAACGGAAGGAACAATCAGTGTTTGGCCGCTGGGTTTATATAAGAGATTAACCGTCCTGTTCTGTGAGTCTCTGCCAGCCCCGTTTCCATTCACACTCTGCTTGAGGACGGGACAATAGATGACTTGTGGGGGCTTCAGTAGATCGCAGAGAATCCTTATGTGCCTCACATGATAAAAAGCTTTAAAGCAGCTTTGGGGTTGCCCCAGATGCCCCAGTGGTACAAACAGAAGAGCCAAAAGCCAGAACAGGAGGGTTAGTGATGTTTCTGTAGCATGAAGCCATTTAAAACCTGGAAATAATGATCTCTTTTGTGTCTTTCTTCCATTCTCTGCAAACCGGCCTCCAGATTTTTCCGGCCATGTGTTAGAAAAATACCAGAGCGACCGTTTTCCATCAATCGGGATCCAACATTTTTTGACTGGGTTTCATTTTCTGTTTCCATTTTCCCTTAGAACTCAGAGCGTGTCAGTAAAATCTGATCTCAGTAAATATAAAGGGTGTAAATCAGTCTAAAACCGGTGTTTGTTCTCCTACACGCTCGCCGTTTGCTGCTCTTTC
>JBBPCZ010031011.1:0-13826 GCA_037974445.1 Brycinus macrolepidotus
TCTTTAAGTCCATCTCATGAAAAATGGGAGCAAAAACAAAAGTGTTGCGTTTATATTTTTGTTGAGTGTATATATGATAATTATATATAAGTATCTATAATCTATATGTAAAAAGAATTTTCTAAGACTAAACCTAAACCTAATCCTAATCTTAATCTCTTCAACAAAAGAGTTTAAAATGAAACATGGAGCTTTAGTAAAGAGCACTTTACCAAGTCTGGACTTCTCAGTTGGTCCTGTGTGTGTTAGCTCTCATAACACAAACACACCTGCGCTCCGCTCCACCACATGTGCATATGCGTGCATACACAAGTGCATGCACATCATGATTTCATCAAACCTGACCCCCATATTTCCACATACACACACACACACAGGCATGGAAAACACATGTTCAGATTATAGGGCCTGATTTCATAAGTCTCTGTACATGCTGTCAATGCACATATATACCAGATAAACCTTTTTGTTTATAGGTCACATATCACCACCTACTGGTAGTTTAATATATGTAGCCATTTGGAGTAGCATGATATTGTGCCAAGAATTGTCACCATGACCACTGTAAAAAAAAAAAAAAAAAAGGCATTTCCATGTGTCTTCATGTCTCACTTATTTATCATATTTCTCTATATACACTGATCAGTCACAACATCGAAACCACTCACAGATGAAGTGAATAACTTTGATAACTTTACAGTGGTAGGATATATTGGGCACTAAATGAACAGTCAATTCTTGAAGTTGGAAGCAGGAAAGGTATGCAGAGGTCCGTACCCACCAAAAGTGGTCCAAGGAAGGACAATCGCTGTACCATCACAGATGCCCAAGGCTCATTGATGCACATGGGTAGCAAAGATTAGCCTGTCTGCTCAGATCTCACAGAAGAGCTTCTGTACCACAAACTGCTGGAAAGGTTAATGCTGGCTATGACAGAAAGATGTCAGAATTCACTGTGCATCACAGTTTGCAAGGTGCTGACTTGGCCTCCAAATTCTCCAGATCTCAGTTTGATCAAGCATCTGTGGGATGTGCTGGACTAACTAATCAGATCCACTGAGACCCCCACCTCTCAACTTACAGGACTTATGATCGGTATACAATGTAGGACTTAGTTCTGTTCCCAGAAAGACGACAATTGTGGAACAGTCGTGGCGTTTTCTTGGGTTATGATTCCTAAACGGTGGTCGTCGCGGCGACCAAAGACGGCCTGTGATTATTTTCTGACAATGTCAGAAATTTAGGATGAGCATCTCACAGTGTGTGTGCTGCTACAACCCACGCCTACTGACCATCCAATCAAAATGCAGCGTGTGTCAACAAAATCCAAACAGCATGCTGGAGAAACAAAGTAAACACCTTCATAAACACCATCGTACATCTACACACCTTCACGCACACCATCGTACATCTGCACACCTTCACACACGCCATTTTACATCTACACACCTATCTACACTATCGTATATCTACATACACGTTGTACCCAAGGTTATTAGATCCATAAGTAAGTAAAGTGACCATTTAACATACGTGAACACACCACAGCACACAGTGTGAACAGAGAATTCTTTCTCTGTATTTAACCCATTCACCAAGTGAAGCAGCGGGCAGCCAGGAACACAGCGCCCGGGGAGCAGTGTGTGGGGACGGTACCTTGCTCAAGGGTACCTCAGAGGTGCCAGTAACAGTCCTGGGATTCGAACCCACGACCTTCTGGTCACAGGGCCAACTCCCTAACCACTAGGTCACCAGCTGCCCCGATGTTGGGCGATGTGATTTGTAATGATCTTATTAGATTGCACAGTCTGTAGAAGGCATTAGAGGATCTGCTGTGATGTCTTGGTGCAGATACCACAGCACACCCTCGAGGTCTTCTGGAGTCCATGATTTGATGAGTCAGAGCTGTTTTGGCAGCATGAGGGGGACCTATACAATATTAGGGAGGTGGTTTTTTTGTTATTACTGATTGGTGTATATATGTACATGTTGCATGGTTTCAAAGGAATGTTGTACTTTTGCATTCCAGATGTCATCCAGAATGAATGAAGCCCCCCTTTGTGAGCTTTGCACTGAGGTATGTTTCATGAGCCGTGAGAAACATGTGCCAGAACAGATGTGGCATTTCTAACAGAGGGGGGTTCTGCTGTGAGAGCAGGAGAGAGGGCACAGCCAGAGTATCACACAAACACTGCATAACTCATTTCCCTCCACCCAGCTGACAAGGGTCTCCAGAGGAGCCTCGGTGCTCATTTCAAACCAAGTACCACAAAAGTTCTGCAGGTTATGCAGACATACAAGACATGGCCCAAAGTTCACTCACTTCTGCTTATCCAACATTTCTTCAGAGGTCAAGGCTATTAGCTGGCCGTTTGTCCTCTCTTTGCTGCAGTAAGCTGGCTCCACACTTCTGAGAAGGCTTTACACTGGATTCAGGAACATGTATGTAATATACTAGGAACATATGGCACTAGGCACTTTTTTAAACTCTATTTATTAAGAATTTCAAAAACAAATTACATCTGGCTTGAACTAGTCACATGACACTCTTAGACTCGCCCAGTTACTACTCTACCAACCTTCACCGTTTCCAAAGAAAATATAAAAGTGCGGAAACTTGAACGTCCCTATATTTTATATTTATACTGCGATTGCACTCAGCCGCAAAAGCATCCGCGAGGTCAAGTCCTGGTGTTGGATGATCACAAACTCCAGCTCATCCCAGAAGTGTTGGATGGAGCTCCATTACTCTAGAGATTGTCTACAGCCCAGAGGTGGGGGCTTTACACCCCTCTAGCCGACTCTTGGTCTTGGTCATGGTGACCCGAGGCTCATGTGCAGCTGCTGCGTTCTATGGATCGATGCTTTTCTATAGAGAGTCTACAAACCGAGCGTGCGCAATATGGACACCTGTGTTGCTGAATACACTCATTAGAAGGGCGGACACATTGTGTATGTCAGAAGAGTAATGTGTTATTTCTTTATGAAATGATATGTTTATACAAAACAAAAAAAGATTAAAGTAATATTTCAAATGAAACAAATTATGACAAAGAGACAAGCCAGACTGTCAGATCTAAGACACAGTAGATAAGCCTCTTCTTCCCTTCCTGCTTCCAGACACAAAATGCCAACAACCACTAGAACAAGCCATTGAGTTTTTGTATTATTTGTGTCAGTATTATGTGTTCAGAGATAGACTTGGGCCTAAAAAAACATGCCAAAGCCCTTACTAATACATATAAGAGCATAACTAAACAAACCAAACAAAAAGAAACAAAAAACTAGAACAAACTAACCCCTCTCCACCCCTTAAAATAAGCAAGAGAAAAAAGAAGAGAAGAAACAGGCCTTATCTCCCATTCGACTTCCTCAGGTTGTGATCATTGTAAATATAGGCTTATTAAAAGACAGATTAGTCAAAACACTGGCTGACTGTGACAATATGCATCACTGCACATAAAGCGCTTGGCTGCATGAAGGCAGTAGGTCTGACAAGCAAGATGGAAATGGAAGGGAAGGGTCCCATCTCCAGGGATTCAAACCAGAAACCATTTATACCATTTATATCTTACCAACAAGTCTAAAACAGCCAAACCGGTCAAGAAATAGTCAAACTGCTAAACAAGCTAAACCGCTTCTCTATTAACATTCAGTGCTATAAAGTATTTACTGAATGACTCACTATAAAACTGCAACACAATGACTCTTTTTGGTTAGATCTTTAAACCCAGTCTAAAGATTTAAACTGGGTTTAAACCAAAAGTTTAGCACTGTTAGCTTGAAGCTAACACAAAACAGGAAACTGTATTACAGTGCTATCAGAAATTAGCATTGTGGTAGTAATTTGGTGTTCAAAATACTTCTTATTTGGTGAAGGCTTAAACATTCAACATGATATTTTCATTTTTATGTGACAGTTTTATGTGAAAGTTAATGAACTGACTACAGTATATGATGATGGATAACTTTATTCTTCGTCCTCCTTTGATGGTCCATGGCAAAAACATCATTCTCTAAAGAAGCTACATTTCTTGGTGGGAGAATTGTTTGTTATTATTATATGTATGAAGTTATTATATTTATTTTTATTATTTATTAAAAATGGTCAGTTTTATAGTATTTTATGTTTTTATATTTTTATAAAATTTTATAAAAGTAACAAGTCACTTAAGGTCCCGAGGATATTACCCCTAAAATCACAGTAACTTTGTTGTAACAGTGTTTCAGGGCTTATTGCGGATACAGTGGAACCGTCCCAGCTGATAACAGCTAACCTGAGAGAATATGGAGAATCCTCAAAGGTGCATCCTCTTTCATTAGTACAGCAATAATGGGTTTACAAGTGTCGTGCGGTGAGTTATCAAGGTAATAACAGCAGTGTATGAGGAGTAACACAGTGGAGGAATTGCACAAGTGTTTCTCATTAGAGGTCAGCTGTCTAGGAACTCTACCCAGCCTTCCCCAGGAACAGGAGATCAGGAGGCGGCCTTCAGAGTTAACCAGCTGTTCCCTGAAGTGGAAATACCCTATAGTTTGGACCTATACAACTTGAAACACATCCATTTGCCAATATTCTGCAACACAGAGGTCTTTAGTGCAATGATATATAACGCCTATTTTAGTGTCTGCTGCGCCTCCCAGACTTTTAAAGTCACTTTTGAGTAAATCATGCATTCATGCAATTAAAATATTTATTTTATTAGCATGGTGGAATGGAATTGTACCGTGTGTTTGTGTGCACATGTGTGTGTGTATATATATATATATATATATATATATATATATATATATGTCCTCTTTTAATGCACAATTGCATATGACCTGTGCAATTGCATATGGCACCCCTATATTTTCTATTTATATTTATTTTCGATATGTTCAACTCTCTATTCAATAAATAAAAGTTATGCACTAAAAACTGCAAAAATTTAGTGTTAGCTCAACTAAAAAAAAACATGTAATTTGACTGGGTGGTGTTCAAACTTTTCCAAACAGATGAATGCAATCTTTTCATTACTTTTTTTTTAATTACCTTTTTAATGTTTGTCTTTTTCAGAACCTCTTCATTTTTTTACCCGTTGAGAACTAAGAGAAATTATGCTATCACCCTGCTGTAAGTGTCAGCACACTGCAGGGCTGGGCTCCTGAGCTGTGCTGAGTGAGCAGTCTGTGTAATAACGGTCCTCAGATCAGACTGGGACTCCCCCAGGGCCTGCTCTTGGGGGTTGCAGTTGCAGGCAGACGAACTTGCACCACCTTCAGCTGCAAGCAGCATTAAACTCTGTGTCCACAGGGAAAGGAGCCTTGCAATGCTAACGTTTCAAAATGGAAGTGACACAAAGTCACATCTGCAGCCCTTTCAATCCAGTGTCTCGCTCTGGACGCCCCGCTGTAATCAAACGCCTTGAGCACGCACGGTTTGAGAAACCATCCCACGCTAGCTATGGGGTCTGCAGGTCTCCGGCCTTCAAAGATCTCAACCTTCCAACAGATGGTTTTCATTTGTTACATCTCACAAACATTTGTGATATGCGTTGACAACTTTTCTGTGTGTGTAAAAAAAACCCAAAACCTTTTAGAACCAGGCTGATCCTGGTGTTTATGGAGTTGTTTATGTTACAAACTGTTTCTATCAGTAGCATTCATCTGCAATGCACTTTGATTAGGAACGTTTACAACCCATAAAATAACCCTGTAAAACAGAACGAACAGGGGGATGCATGAGTTTGGCCTTTCCAGACATCTCATCCTCTCCATGCTCCTAGGTGATTCAGCTTGGGGCCACCACTCATTTCCAGTCTCAGATGAAAGTGATGTCACGTGATCAGCAGTGTTACTGTTGCTGTTAATTATGCAGCAGTTAAGAGTTAGGCGGCACCCACCCGGAAACCGCTGGGTTGGGTTTTGTGGTCGTGCTCCACCAAACCCAGCTGAAAACTCTCCACTGTCAAACACAGTTTTCCATATTTAGTTCCGATTACAAGCAAAAAGACTCAGTTGTTAAACAGATAGACTTAATATCACCACCCTGCTCTGGATTTAATACACTGAGAAATGAAAGAAATTCAACTCATTAGATCCAAATGTAAAAGCCATGCATGTACATTCATCATGAAACTGTCACATATTGTAAAGGCTAGGCCGTATTTTTCAAAGAAAAAGGTGTAAAAATGAATTCAGTAATAATATTATGGCTGATAAATAAGATAATGCTTTTACGTGATTCAAATATGTGCATTTATGATTTTCTTTTTAACACATACATACATATCTATCTATCTATCTATCTATATATATATATATATATATATCGCTGCTTATGTCACTACTCATGTAATTGATGTCACTACTTATGTCACTACTTATGCAGTAGTGTGCAGATGTGCAATTTTACCACTTATCTCACTATCATGGATAATAACAGACTCACTAAAGAGAACAACTCCAGCCCACTATTTCTGTTACTAGTAAACTACTTCTGCAGTAGTTTTACTTATTTATCTATAGTATTTATATTCACCTCTCCACAGCATTTTGTGTTTATAGCATAGTGTATTTAGTGCTAAGCCTTTTCTGAAGAGTGTATTTTGACTTTATTCTATATTTTATATTGTTGTTGTCTCTGAGTCTCTGTGCGTCTGTGCAGTTGTAGCACAAGCAATTTCCTCCATCCAGTTTTCTGATTCTGATCTCAGTGTACGTGTTGTGTAGTTTACTGGGAGAGGGGGGTGCACCTAAAACATAACCTAGTTTGTGAATATCTAAATCTATATTCCATGCTCAGCATACTGTACTGCTCTGGTGTCCACTGATCGATACGACAGGAACCAGATTACCTCATTTAGGACACGGATATTTACTCTGCTTACTTATTTACTCGCATTGAGGTCAGCGATCAACAGAGAAATTCTACAGAACATTTTCTCTCACAATAAAAATCCACTAAATTTGGTCCAGATGAGGTTCTCATTCTTATTTGATGAACAAGTTGTTCATAAATGTTTACAGAACATGTGGACTATTGTTTATCAACAAAGCCGAACAGTGTAAACCGACTGGTCCGGCGTATGGGGCCTCGTCTTCTTTGTCTCGGCGTTTTCGCTGCGCCGGCATTAAGCTTCTTAGTGCATTTTTTCAGTGGCTGTAAGGACTATACTGAGGGCTCATGATATATTAGCTGACACATTTGCATATGGAGCTCATTCCAACATGTGGCTCCGATGAAGGGTAATACTGTACCAGTCCTGGGTCCACTCTCCAGCTGTGTGAGTGTGTGTACGTGTGCTTGGGCAGTGTTGGCGTGTGTGCGTTTCGCAACCTCTCAGGTCAAAATGTTGAACTAAATGATAGCATACAGTAGAGAGGACCCCCCACGTGCACATGCATACGAACACACGCGTGCACACACACACACATGCAGGCTCTGGGCATGAGGGTCTTATAATGACTGTCTGCCTATGCTCTGCTCACCACTGTCTGGCCAATAGAAGACAAAGTTTCCTCACACACCCATTGACTGTCTCTCCGAATTAAAATTATGATCTCCATGACTTCCCCTCGCTCTCCGGAGCCGCTCCCCGTGGATCTGCGTACTGCCTTGGCTCGAACGCCTGCCGTGTTCTTTCGGACAGGCCGGACTGCACCTTGATCAGTTAGATAAACAGTGATTGTTTATCCATGAATGAGATTAAAACAACAAGTAGTGATCGGGAATATGCATTTACGCCACCCGGCAGATGTGCAAACAAGGCCTGGAATGTTATTTGTGCTGACTCTGTTACTTGCGTGGGAGTGTAATTTTGTAGTAATCTTACTATTAAGAAGTTTCATTAGAAACAGATAAATCAACACATATATACATACATACAAGCATACCTACAAACATACATACAAACATACATACATACAAACATACAAACATATATACAAACATACATACATAGATACATACATACATACATATATACATACGTCCCAAGACCGCTCAGCACCTCTGAGGTACCCTTGAGTAAGGTACCGTCCCCACACACTGCTCCCCCACACACTGCTTCCCGGGCGCTGTGTTCCTGGCTGCCCGCTGCTTCACTTGGTGAATGGGTTAAATGCAGAGGAAGAATTTCGTGCTGTTCATGCTGTGGTGTGTTCACGTATGACAGAATTTAAGGTCATTTTAATTTAAATTTTAAAAAAAATAATAAAAAATTACATACATACATATATACAACACACATATATACATACATTCATAACATACATACATATATACAACACACATATATACATACATTCATACATATATAAACACTGGCTGAGGGACTGGGATTATATCCGTTCTTGTTTTCATATCTGCTGTGCTGAATCTCCATGTGGGATCCTCCGTTAATGAATATGTGAATTTCTGCCTTATTGATTAGTTCCCGTTTTAGTGGGGGGCAAAGGACAGGGTCAGCGGAACATGAGGGCACACAGTCATCTCTGTCAGTGCGAGGGGGATAAATGCTTATTCACAGTAAGAACAGAACAAAGTTTGTTCATCTTCACACCATTTTGACGGTCAGAATCAACATCAAGATCGTCTGGCTCCGCTGTCCCCACACACAAGGTAAACCCAGTCCAGACTGGCCACAGTACTGGTTCCCCACTGGTGGAACGAGCTGCCTAACCTGACAAGAGCAGCAGAATCCCTCTCTATCTTCAAAAACCTCCTGAAGAACTCATCTGTTCAGAGAGCATCTCCTCTCCTGATGTACTATCTGTCTTCTTCCATTACTCTTACATAAAGATTTAGTACTGAACAATCTCCTCTGGTTCTCACACTATTCTGAAACTTGATTGTTCCTCATAAAGGATAAAAGCATAAGCCAGATGAATGTAAAGTAATGTAATATAATATAATATAATATAATATAATGTAATATAATATAATATAATGTAAATGAATGTAATTATAATGTAACATAATGTAATATAATATAATAAAATATAATGTAAATGAATTTTAATGTAGTGTAATATAATGTAATGTAATGTGAATGAATGTAATGTAATTGATAAGGAGACGGAGAGGGCCGGATAGGCTCCGCCCACCTCTATCTCGGCCCACCAATAGGAGGCGAGTTATTTGCATGAGGTTCCACTCGGGGCATAAAGCCACGCGGCTCCTCGCGCAGGACCACTACAAACTTTCCCCCTGCTCTGACATCTGCAGGACTGTCCGGACTGCTGGACTACAGACTGAGAACTAACCCCTAAGACTCAACCCCTGGAGCCATGTGGACCCCACGCGCCTCTCTGCTCGTTCTCTGGATGCATTTTGCAAACATTTTCTGCAGCTTTGCAACCACAGTGGAGCCCACCAGAGACCCTGCAGCAGAAACAATCACTTTTGGTAAGTTTTCTTTTGTGTTTCTCTCCATGGACACACATGCACGTGCACAGATTAAGCCCTGCACTCTTTTCTTATCCAGCTGTCTGTGCCAGACAGAGGAGGTCACAGTTTCACTGACCTGAGTTCATTTAGCCCATTCTGCAGCACAGAGCTGAGTCACTGTCTCCAACCACAGTGATCTAGTTTATTTATTTAGTTTCTTTTTTGCATTTTGATAAAAGATAGAAGTGTCTTAAGTGTAATGTTAATATATAAAAGAATATATTATATATAGGCATACTACCTCAAAAATGCAGTTACACACTGTAACAAAGTCAACAGTTCCTAATGTAATGCACAAGTATGTTTGTATTTATACATGTGTGTATATATATATATATATATATATATATATATATAGAGAGAGAGAGAGAGAGAGAGAGAGAGAGTCATATAGTCTGTCTTTCTGTCTGTCTTTCCGCAAATGTGCTCTTGTGACTCTTGTGTTATTTTGTTCAGTAAGGAAACCTAAGACTCTGAGCGATAAGATAGAGAGAGAGAAGAAAGAGCATTAAATGTGATACTCTCTTGACCATCTTTTCTTCCTATCTGGTATATACAACCCTGCTTAGATGCATTTTGTATGGAATTGAATTAGTGTGTAGACTCAAGGAAAGGTATTTTTGTGCATCCTTAGGAGTGTTAAGACCTTACAAGTGCAGTTACCCACTTTAATGAATGCAACTGTTCTTTACAATTTCTAAACTCATGCCCAAGTTCGGTACATAATAAAAAACAATGGTAATTTTGACAAAAGAGGTTAATGTTGAATGCTATTGGACAGAAGGGGTGAACACTGTAAAAAAAAAAGCTAAATTGCTGGTTAGTCATTGCTCAAGCTGTAATTTGAGTAGAAAAGCCTTGCCTGCATCTCTCTTGTCAACTTGCATTTGTGCAGGCGACATCACAGCAAACTCTACCGACTGGATGGTGGACTTTAGTGATATCGAATCCAAGTTTTCTCTAAGAACCAGGGATGAACCTGAAGATGACCTGTGCTACATAGTTCCCGGGCAGCGGGAAACCATAAAAGCGTGTAATTTCGATCCGGATACAAAAACATTTGTAGTCATTCATGGATGGACGGTGAGTACTAATCTCAAAGACTATAAATTCTTATTTGTATTCTTTAGTAAAGTAGTTAAGTTTAATAGAATAAGGTCAGAGTGCCCCTGAAAGTCTCCTGAACTCTGACCAGTCTGCCCTGTGCTCAGGTCACTGGAATGTATGAGAGCTGGGTTTCTAAGCTGGTGACGGCGCTGTATGAACGGGAGCCCACAGCCAATGTTATTGTGGTGGACTGGCTGGTCAGGGCTCAGCAACACTACCCAACCTCCGCTGCCTACACCAAACTGGTGGGCAAAGACGTGGCCAAGTTCGTCAACTGGTTGCAGGTCAGTTGGAAAAGTCTGTGATGATATTTCTATAGGCATGACTGCCTTTGTTCTCACTATTGAAACAAACCATATTTCCTAAATGGTCATTTTATTGGAAAATGTGTTTAAATGTGATGAATATTCATGTAAAGACAGCTTTATTTCACATTATTTTGTAATTTTTTCTGTTGGGTCATTCTCCTTAAAATGTTCAGGGCGGCTGTTTCAAATGGTGTTCCAGTTTTTAGACATCAAAATGTACAGGCAAAGGGGTGCTTGCAAATCACACTTTATATGCACTGAATGGTAGAATAGATATTCCTTTTTTTATTCGGTCCATGTAAAAAGTTACCTAATATTTGTCTTTCTTTGGTCCCAATAGGCCGAAATTGAGTACCCATGGGAGAAGCTCCATATCCTGGGTTATAGTCTGGGGGCTCATGTTGCCGGCATCGCAGGGCTCCTCACTAGAAACAAAGTCAACAGGATCACAGGTGAGGAGAACTGTTTCATTAATGTATACTCCTATAGTTGGTTTAAGTTTAATTCAGAATCAGAATCAGAGAACTGTATTGATCCCGCAGGAAACTGCTGATGTTTTGACTGCACAGACACACAGAGACACAAAGACAAGAACAATATAAAATATAAAGTCTAAATAAAATCAAATCTCTGCAGGAAAAAACAGTACGAAATACACTGTTATATACACAAATGCTAGTAATACTAGTACTAGTAACACATCTTGTTTAGTCATTTGGTGTTATGATGGTAAGGTTTAGACTTTAGGAAACTGGGATATCGGTTTACACATACATGTTAAGGCGAAAAATGAAAATTACATGGTTTTTCCACGTTCTCCAGATGTAGTCTTGCAGCTGCAGTTGTAAAACAAAGAGGCAATATTTGGACACTAAACGTGTCATCTCTGATTGACTACATCTGAGGTGGAAACGTTCAAATTGGATTTTGTCCTAAAACATAGCATTAGTCATTATAACTGTTGTTTAAACATTGACTTTGACTTTCCACAAACATTGACTTTCTTTCTTTATTTATTTCTTTATTTCTGATCTTGTCCAGGGTTGGATCCAGCCGGCCCAACCTTTGAGTACGCAGATGCCCAAAGCACGCTCTCCCCTGATGATGCTCTGTTCGTAGACGTGCTTCATACCAACACCCGCGGATCTCCTGACCGGAGCATCGGCATCCAGAGGCCTGTAGGACATGTGGACATTTACCCAAACGGAGGAACCTTCCAGCCTGGTTGTGATCTCCAGAACACCATGATGATGGTGGCAACCACTGGCTTGAGAAGTGAGTTTTAAAACCTTTTGTAACTTTGAGAATTTCATTAGCAGCACTTAAAGGAAGGTCAATGAATGGAAGCTAGGGAGGCTCAGCATTGGGATACAGTCCAGAACAGGAACAGAAAGGCTGAAAGTCTTATTGTTTCTCTAATAACAACAATTGAATTTATTCATCTGTACTTTCTTCGTTTCTGCTTCAGACATGGACCAGATTGTTAAGTGCTCCCATGAGCGCTCCATCCACCTATTTATCGACTCGCTGGTCCACACGGAGCAGCCAAGCATGGCCTACCGCTGCAGCTCCAAGGAAACTTTCAACAAAGGGGTCTGCCTGAGCTGCAGGAAGAACCGCTGCAACAAGGCAGGCTACGACGTCACCAAAGTGCGATCCCGCAGGAGCAGCAAGATGTACATGAAGACCAGAGACATGATGCCTTACAAAGGTGAGGAATTCTAAGGGTTCTTAATTATGGTCCTGGAGCCCCCGATCCCTGCAGTGCTTCCTAACACACTCACCTCAACCCATTAAAAGCTCTTTAATGAGCCAATTAGTTGGATCAGATGTGTTAGGAGCAGGGAAAACAGTACTATGTGCTCTAGGACCAGGCCTGTTCTCTGTTGAAAACACTTCTACTACTTGACCATTCTTAACAAGCACCTACATTATGTTACATTCCATTCCATTTATTTTATCCAAAGTGACATACACTGAAGTTTCAGGACAGTCTGAGGACCTGCATGTTGGATGCTCACCATAAATGCTATTGGATGTTAATTTTTGTTGCTACGTATCATTCTTCTTCAAATAACTGTTCCAATATTCATTCCTGGCCTTAAGTTTGGTGATACCATTGTGTCTCTTCTTTTGATGTTCCATACTGTACTGGTGCTGGTACAGTGTGTGTGTAAAACGAGACTTGGGAAGGGGTAAACGAAAACGAATTTGTTTTGAAACTGGACACTGCAGCATGTGACTATCTATGGAAAAAATGAACAGCATAACAAATAAATCTGGCACGTCAGGTCCAAAGTTCTGTTTTGACTGCATGAGGTCGTTATTAGGGCAGCAGTGGATCTGCTATGATGATGCAGCAAAAAGCACCACTGAGAAATGACAGTGGATAAACTGAATATAGGGTCAGTAAAAAGACAGATGTGTTTAAAATGCGTCTTCATGAGGAGAAGCACCATCGGTCGAACCATAACTGAGTTTATTTGCTTAATGTCCATTGCAGGTGTTTCCGTCTCACTCTCTCAGACTGGCCACGTCACCAGAAAGAGACTCTAAATATAACTTTGTTCTACCCACAGTTTTCCACTACCAAGTGAAGGTCCATTTCTTCAGCAAGAGCAAGCTCAGCTACACTGACCAGCCCATGAAGATTTCTCTGTACGGATACTCCGGAGAGAAGGAAAACATTCCCTATGTTATGTAAGTTGTTTTTTTAATCTTTGGGATTAGACAAACACTGACTGTCGCTAACAGTGGCACATAGGAACAAGTTTCCGGAGTGTTTTTTAGAGGATGACATGTTTAAACCTACCCTCAAAAATAAATGGCTTTATGAATTTTATGTAATTATGGCAAATTTACTTTCAGTCCTGTCGAGTCAGAATATTGAGATTTTCACTAAAGTCCAATTACAGTATTGGGTACAGTATTAAGCAGTTTCCTCCAGGATCAATAAAGTTTTCTGATTCTAATTCTGA
>JBBPCZ010031128.1:0-18686 GCA_037974445.1 Brycinus macrolepidotus
CACACACACACACACACACACACACACACACACACACACACACACACACACACACAAACACACACACACACACATACCTTACATGCAAAAGCACATTCATCCCTCAGCTGGCCAGCTGTGAACAAGAGTAAAAGGTGAGAATGAAGGGTCAGATGATACCTGACAATATACTCAGCTGCACTTTTTAAAATTATGGTGCCAAAAACAATCTTTTGGAGTGATACCAAGTAACCCCTGCCATCCCCCCCCCCACCGTCCCTCTGGTTTGCCCCAAATGTGGGCTTTCAAGGGGTCCATATCTTACATTTTTCTATATTACTCAAAATTCACCCAAGACCAATAATGGAAATGAGCTCTGTTCTGAGTGACTGTCTTGTATTGTGCCACATTAAAAAGGTAGTTCAGACTCAACAAGTACAGGTGAGCCTAAACATTTGTAGGCTGAATTGGTGGACATGGGTAAATCTGTTTTTGTGACATCACAAAATCACAATTCAAATGGGTTTGTGTGGCTTAGTTTCCATATTTATGGACAATATGGAATGAGAAGTGAATAGTACCTGCTGGAGCAAGGTTTACATACTACATCATGTTCACATGCAACTCATGTGTGTCGAATAATAGAGGAAAAATATAATAATAAAGAGCCTTTAAAGACGTTAGTTGAAGGGCTCTTACATGGCATCACTCTAAAGGGCCTTTTTGTGGTGCCTTTATTTTGAAGAGTGTGACTGGTGGGGTGAAGTAAATTTATGAAAGACCACCTTGATTCACAGCTATCAGTTAGTGTGAGTGGCTCATAGCAGGGGGTGGGGATAGTGGCGGCAGCGTGGCAGTTGATTGGCCTGGGCTTTTGCTGATCTGACACAGATCAGGATAACAACCACACACACGTACACACACTTACACACTCCTTTTTCACTCCTCTCCCATCCCTCATTATACACCTTTCATCTCCATCTCTCCCTTTCCTTCTCTCTCTCGTTCTTTCCCATGTACAGTAATGACGCACAGTAATAGCACTGTTCACACACCCCAAGGCATTTCATATAGTTGCCAACTGTAGTGTGAGCATGTGAGCATGCATGCGGGAGTGTTTCGATGTGCCTACATGTCTGTGTGTCATGTGTAAGGGTCCTCATTCTTACACCTACACTTTCACACTATTTCATTTACATAATTGAGCTGAACTAAATAACAAGTCTGCCATTGAAAGGATTAAGTGCAATGGTTAGATTAGACATACCGAACTGTGCAAAAGTCAAAAACCTTCTTAGCATCTGAAAGGCCATTAAGTGCAAGTTATTCATTTTACAGCATCAGAAAAAGCAAGAAAAGTACATTTTGCAAAAACAATTACACAATATTTAAAGCGTCCACCCTTTGCCTTTATTACAGCTTCCATTCTTTCCTGGTGACTCACTTTTAGTTGTTTCTTCAGAAATCTGTAGGGATATTTTTCCAAGATTTTTTTAAACTCCTCCAAAGTTCAGTCACTGAATTCTGCTTTTCACCATCCAAGTTAAGCACAATTACAAAATTCCACTCATCAGGTCATAAACCCCTTCTTCATATCTTAAAGGATCTAGTTTAGGTGTTTTAGTGCAGATGTTATTTCTTTTCTAAGTAAAGGCTTCTCTGCTACACATCTCTTCAGACCCTCAGTGTCTTCTCACAGTGGAAGGATGGACAGAAATACCTGTGTATCTGATCTAAAGTGGGAATGCAGTGTGATTTTTTTCCTCATCAAAAGGCGCTACTTATCTGAGGGGGTCAGTTTTAGTGGACTGTCTGGTCTTGCTTGGTTGTTATGAGTCCCATTTTCTCTTTTCTGTTTTATTTTTTCACTTTTCCCTTTCTTTTGACTCCCCCATTCCTTATACAAATCAATAATCTTCTATCTCAGAAATATCTGCTAAGAAATCTCTCTGCTTTAGAAGCATGTGAGACAGAAATGTGTAAGGCAGCTGAGGTGTGTGTGGGTAGCTGCTGCTGTGGATGTTAGTGTCTCTTTGAAAGGGATCATAATGTCAGTGAGGGTTTTTGGGAGAGCCACAGCTGTAACTGGTTGAGTTTAAAATGGTAAGGATGGAAGAGTAAAAGTGACAGCAGGAAGCAGAAAAGCAAAGAGTGGACAAATTTACTACTGTGAACGCGGCCCGGGGAACGGCCGACACCCACAGGCTGTGAAGCCTAAACACACACCCAGGAATGCAGTTAGACACCGGCGTGGGTGCACAACGGAGATTTATTTTAAAAGAAATGACATACAGATGAAACCACCACCACTTAGGGCTGAATAAAACACGGGCTCGCTCACTCTGATCTCTCTCTCCGATCTCCGTTCTCTCCTTCTTCTCCTCTGTTCTCTTGCTCTCTTCTCTACTCGAGAGCCCATATTTTAAAGACTCTCTGCTCCTTCCTTGATGCCGTTCACCTGGCTCTTGTAAAGGGAGGAGCCCCGTGCTCAGTTCGGCGGACTTGTGAGGCTGCTCCGCCTCTTCGCCTCACAATACCAATAGATTAAAAGTGAAATTAAGTACAATATGCCAGCAATACAACATATTTACTGACATCTACATTGTTTTTTCCAGTATATTTCTTTGTTATTTCTTTACACATTCCTAATGTAACACAACTGACTGAGTTGATGAAGCTTTTAGAAGCTTCTGAGTCAGGTGGATCTGTTTAGAACTGCAGTAAAACTGTGAAGTAGCAGGAGCTCAGTCTCACAAATCAGATTTCTGCCTGCTGCCAGAGAGTCAGGTGTGTTTTGTTGGTTAATGTGGCTGTGAATTGCCTGCTTTGATGGGAAAGGGCTGTCTGACAGACATGCAAAATAACCAGCCACAGAGTGCTGTTTTTTGTGTAGAGGAAAGAGGATTTTGAGGATACGTATTGCCATTGCTTGCTCAAAGCTTTAAAACTGGAACTTTTAAAGACGTGATGGTGCAACAGTTTTGCAAAACTTGGTTTCAAACCCTGGCCAGGTTTCTGCTGGGAGCTCTGGTTTCCTCCCACAGTCCAAAGACATTCAAGTCAGGCTGACTGGAGAATGCTAAATTGCCTCTTGGTGTAACTGTGTGTGTGAGTGTGTTTGTCTATGTGTCTGCCCTGTGATGGACTGTCCAGAATATTTCTCCACTTTTCACCCTATGAATGCTGCGATAGGCTCCAGCACCCTCTGTGACCATGGTTAAGAATACGAGACTCAGAAAATGGATGGACAAATGTTTGCAAAACTGTTCTTCAGACTGACAAAAATCATACACACACATGGAGGTGCAAATAGCCAATCAGAACGCAACAGACAAACTCCTTAAACATATGGCCAGTTTAACATAGATATTGTATGACCCAGATTAAAAGCTCCATTCCAGAGAAACCACAGAATTAGTGCCTCTACAAGCTCATCATAGTCGGTTCCTATATGAAATGGTTATGAACACACTGCATAATGCCTGAGAAATTGTTTTATGATAGTTGTGAAAAAGTTTTGGCCCAAACTATAAAATAAAATAAAAAAGCACTAGGTTCACTGGCCATTTTGGTTAGTAAAAAAATTGCAATCTGGACATAATAACCAGTGGTCCCCATAACCACAACTGTTAAAAAAAAAACCCTGTAAATTTCTCTACAATAAACCATTTTGCACCAAACCACTCTGAAACGACTTTATTTATGTCTTGGTGACTGAATTATGTAGTTTTTTATTCTAATTGACAAAATCCTCCTTTAAACATTGTTGTTGCACAACAGAACTATCTTATCTATCATATTCATTTACTTTATAATTATGATATTATCATAATAGTTATTTCTTACAAAGTTAATACTGCTTCCAGATTATACGCCTGTATTGCACTGGTCCTGAAACACCAGAGGTCCTTAAAACCATTGACCAAAAGGAGTTAATATGAACCACATGTATTCTATGTATTATTTTGTTTATTTTATTTATTTCCTCTCAGAAAAACAAGCAGACATTTCTAGGGCCTTATGCGATTCCTTCTGTTAACCAACCGTGTCCTTTTGGCCCTGGTTGACAGAGTCTGTTTGTTATTATTAAACCCAGCAAAAGACTGTGGAGTGATGTGTGTAGGTGAGGACTGATGAACTTTTTATTGAGGTTCCTGGAACTAGATGGGACTTGTGCTGGACAGTACACGACACTGTCCAGTCTGGAGAAGAGTAGCATTAATCAATTCCCTTTTCAGACTGGAGAAGCAAGTGACCCTGAAGAAAAGCAAGCAGTGAACAAACAAAACATGCATATGTGCACACATACACACACACACACACGCACACACACACACACACGCATGCATGCATGCCCTCACCAACCTGCACACAAAGAGAAAGAAAGTAAAAAACAGAGTCAAGCTGGTAAACCATGTTTAAATTGCGAAAAGCTGTGATGTTCATCAAAGTGTGCGATCGCGCAAACAGGAAATGTGTTGAACAAGCAAGTGCAGCGCACCTGTCGGTTCAGTGTGGCGGAACGGGTGTTTACTTCGGTGAAAAACAGAAAAAAAGAAGAAAAAAAAAACTCCAAGCAGTCTGACAGCTCTCATACACTGTTACAACAACCCACTGCAACCTATTAATGAGAATGCACTCGCACTGCAATTTTTTTTTTAGGGCCATGGTGGAAATATGAAAGAGAAAAAGAGAAAGGGAGAGAAAGAGAGAGGGAAAGGGAAATTTATGAAGCACGGAGAGTTTAGAGAGGCCTTTTAAAGTCTGCTCTTTCATAGACAGGCGGTTTATTCCAGTGGAAATGCTCTAAATCAGTAATTAACTGCTGAGAGAGTCGCTGGTGTACAAAGCTGCTTTGGTGCGAGAGCCGTGAATTCCTAAACACATCAGTAAAGTTTACACTCAGGACACGCAAGCACATTAAAGAGCCATGAAACACTGCTGAACATCAACCAGGCCTCTGACGACACAATGAAATCTAGAGCTGTCGTTGTCTTGCTTCGCATTCCATTTACACCACACACTGTTTTACATGTAATGTGATATGAAATTTTATATTTAATCTTATGTTGCTCTTACGTCAAGTCAATATATAGTAATTACTATCTTATGAACCAGTCATTAGGGTATATGAAGCTTTTATAGAGTATTATTCTTTATGTATTATGCATCACTTTGGTATATTATTTATTGATATGAAACCATTCCACTAGTACTAATACAATCCAGCAGGTTCGAAACCATTTACTAGTTTAAGCAGTCCGCTAGGGAGGATCACAGGTCTCACAGAAGTTGTAATTAGGCATTTCATTAATTTGATAGTTTAATGGGCAATAAAAAGAGTAATTAGAAAAATAATTCATGAATGAAATATTAATCTATCAGTAAGTAATAGCTCAAAGTAGCTTAAACCAGGATTTACAAAACAGCATTTAAGACTCATTTAAGAACACAATAATGAATTCATTAATAAACAGATTTGCAAATCTGTTTGAAAATGCAGTTTAAAAACAGAAACACATAACCGGAAACTGAATTAAGCATTTTAATTTGCACCTAAAAGGGTCATTTCCTTTTCCATTTCCATTTTCCAGTTGCTTGCCATTTCTGCGGTTAGTTATTTGATTTACCTAGTCCTTTCAGCCTCTCTGTTCAACCTCTCTGTTGGTAAAACAAAGTAAAACAGCACTAATTAGCCCTGGGTTTGCATGTACACAGTGGTGCGACTCTCAGTGGTGCAAACTATTTATTGATATATTAATACTTTGTTTATAATTACTCTGCACACACATTTCATAATTACTCTTATTGTCTATTAAAATAGGAAATGAATGAAATGCTTTATAACTTCTCTGTGACACCTGTGATCCTCCGTAGTCCCCATGCTCAAATAAGGGTTATGCACTAGAACTCTAATTCTACCTTGTTAGAATAGGGAGTCACTTTGTCTTTTTATTCAAAACAAACAGGTTATTCATTGAGGTACTGATAAGAAACAACTGGTGATTTATTGAAGTGTTTACTGAGGAATAAGTTTATGCCAAATTGTAGTCCTTATACACCCAGTGATTAGTGATTATGTTGTATAATTAAGCAATAGATCACATGGACTTAGTCTTGATAACAGTGTTCTATTTCTTTTATACGACAGTTCTGCAAAAAGAAAAAGAAAAGCACAGAAGTCCAGAATGCTGATGAAATGTCTTTTAATAGTGGCCATATTTTCCATCAAAACAAATTACAGCACTGGTTGAACACTTCTCAACCAATCAAACTGTGTAATCCTACTGAAATACTGCATTAAACAGTTTGTACAATTAATATATAGCTTAGTGGATACCCCCTACTGCCCTCAATGCAACATTCAGAAACACCTTTGATAGTCTATGACTCCTAATGCTACATTTGTCCACTTCTGTAACGTGATTAGACTATGTCATTCTGGATAAAAGCCTCTGCCAGCTGCCAAATGCCATAAATGCAAATAAATGCTTAATTCACTGTAGCTGTTGCTTATTAAATTAGTAATGGGAAGCAAGCTCATTACAAGATATTGACTTAATAAGCCTTAATAAGGGCATTACAGTGCTGACCTATAATAAAGCTTGACTTAATTCCATACTTAGTTATGGACATTTATGTTTGATTTACATTGTGTATTGACAGGTTTCTTTGTTCTTTTTCCTTCAACATGAAAATTGTATATTTGATGGCAGTTTTTCTTTAAACTGTCAGAAAAAAAGAAAAACACCAAAATGTGCCCTTAAAGGTAAAACATGGCCCTTAAAATCCACGTGGGTACCTTAAATGAGCTCTAAAAGGCACATTTGTACTTTTTCATAACTATTTTAAAAAACGCCTGGAGTCAGACAGCATGTATACAGTCAATGATAAGGTTATGGATAAAGGTAAAATTATGCTACCTGAGGAAAATACCACCATGGTCACGGCATTTGTACCTTGTTCAGTTTTGTACCGGGTTCAGATTTTTCTGGGAGTGTAAACAAAACTGCACACACAGTAATTAAAAAGTAATAAGCTGTTGCTTCCACCTCTATTCACAATTGCAGCAGAGTTTCTCTGCTTGTTTCAATGAACTAAGAGTCAGAGAGAATGAAACAAAATGTAAGAAGACGTGTTTCGAGGCTTTTACACCATTTGGGAACTGTCTCATTTATTATGATGAGCAATAGTGAGAACACTGTAGACGCAGGCAGGCCAAGTTTCACCTTGAACAAGAGCTTCGTTTCTTAAAGTTAAGAGTCCTGGTGTGAGTCTGCTGACCGCAACAGTGGAGAAAAGACACAATGAGCAACGAGGATAGAGGATGGTACACACACAAACACTCACACAATACGGTAATATTCGGCATGTGCGGCCACCATTGCTCAGTGGCCTCCGTCCCCATCTCATGGGGTGAACGGGAGACATCTCTAGCATGCATTTCATTATCTCAAATGTAGCCCATCTGCAAAATGAAATCTGGGTGCAGCAAAAGGCTTACAGCGTGGGCCCAGGAAAACTCAATTTCAGCCCAAAAGGGATCAGTGGCCAATAAAATTGCAGACTTTATTACATTTCTCAAAAAATAAACAGTCATCTACATCGGGTGGCCAAGCACAATTCCCAAAGCCTATTAAGAAAGGGTGCGTGTTGTGACGCGTTCAATAATGGCCAAGGACAGGCCTGGATTCTGTGACTGATGTCTAGCCCGTGGACAAACACCAGACACAGCAAGCGGCTGTGAGGTGAGGACACGAGTCCGATGCGTCTAATCACTTTACAGGATTTCCAGCTGCATGCGTGTTTTTTTTTTCCCCGCTTCCTTTAGAGAAAATCTGGATAATGATATGACAAAGCTGCAGTCCATTAAGCAGCTGTGAGTGCCATGCAGCGTGCAGGCTACATTTGTTTATGTGCTGAACACACTTAATTTCCCTGCAAATGAAAGGCCAGCAGACTCCGGCACACACGTGCAGACAGTGATGCATGTATGTGCCTAACACAGTACAAAGGAAGCAATCTCAGCCCAGCCTGTATATTTATTTCAGCAATTCCTTTTAAATGCATATTTTATGCTGGCTCGGCATGTTGAAGGTCACTCAAAAATGTTGTTTATGAGGCAAATGGAGAACACACCAAAAAATTCTACACTGGGGGGGGATAATGTATGCTGCATTTATCATGCACACAATGCACACCCATGCTCCACCCGACCCTCCAGAATCAGATGGTGAGGCTTCTTTCATCCATACATTTCAATTTATCCAGCACTGCAGTCTGCAGACGATACTTCAGGAAGAATAGAGCATTGCGGGGTCCAGCCTCCAAGGGGATGTTTTTAGAAAGTAATAAAGGAAAGATGCTCATTATTCCTCCTTTATCATGGAATCATTATGTTATTGTGTCACATTCCCTCCTGTATCATCACATCTGTAAACCATCTCACAACTCTTTAGGGAATTGCTGGTTCTCAGAGTACCTCATGCAGATACAAAGACCGACTGTGTTTTTTGCAGAACCCTTCAGGTGTCGTTGACATCTATTTCGCAAAAAAGCTAAAAAAAGAAAAAAAATCAGATTTTGTCAAAAATGAGGTGCTGCAAGATGCTTCATTATTGTTGAAAGCTTGAAGAGGTGAAACGATAGTTAGCAGGCTAGTCTGTTTGCATTTGCATTGTTTACGCTTTTCTCACACTTGCAAAGAAGAAAAGCCAACACCATTCAGAAAAATCTGCTCCATTATCTCCCATCATGCCTAGAAAACTGTCAAAAACAGTGCTACAGCTGCTTGATATTTTAGTGATCTCACTCAGGCTAAACATGAGCAAAGTTTTTAAAAAAATGAGCTGAAATAGCTGATGTGAGTAACTACACCAACTATTTTTCAACCGCTCCAAAAACTGAAAGCGAAAGTGTGAAAATAGAGTGGGATAGAACAGTGTCAGCAAGGGATCTGCAGCAACTGATGTAGCAGATATAATATCACAATATTATTAACTGATATCTTTTAGAATGATTTATAATAAGTAATAATGGAATTTATCTGGGACAGTGTTTATATGTGACAGTGTCTCCAGATGTTGAGAAGGTTCATAAACACAGCAACAGGTGGTTTTAAAGCTCTTTAATTGGGGCCTGCTGCTCCTGATAGAACACAGCACTGATCGAAAGGCAGTGGAGTCTTTAAACGAGATTTTCTCAGTAATGGCTTTTCAGAGGTGCTCCACTTTAAAATGTCACAACTTTGTTTCTGATTGAGAGATCTTAAACAAGCTAGATTTTTGTGGGACACCTTCAGACCACCAGAAGGGCAACTTTGCATAGCATAGTACAGCCTCACATAGCATCTATTGCACAATTCCACCATACATATATTGCAGTGAGTGCCCCATAAACATCAAGCTAAACTCCATTTTACACTATACTTATATAGACATGTTGGAAGAAAACCTTTAAAAACATTTAGTGAATTAATCACAGTTGGTATGAGCAAACACAAACTTGCTGTTACCAACAATATGAGGTCAAAAACATTTTGCTTAAGGTAAGAGTTTTAAAAGCAGAAAGATTCTTGGTGGAGGGAGAAGACAATTAGCATTTGTCTTTATCTGAAATACTTTATATAGACTGCTTTTCTCAGTGTACATTTCAAACCATGTGTCTGCTACCATTGGTTTCTGATGTCTGATTCTGGTTCTGGTTTAATTTTTTGCAATATATAAAAAACTTAATTCCTAAAATAACTGAATGTGACATTGTAGCAGTGGTGGACGTTGCAGAGTGTTGACATGCATTGACAACCAATGTCAGCGCTGTTGTGTGCACCTTCATTAAAAACAATGATTTCCAATTTTTGGACACCACTCAGCATGTTGCATCTGATGTGCAGTAGCCATTCGTTTAATTGAGTACCTGTTAAAAATGTTATATTAGGAAAGCCAGAAGCAATAATCCCCTCCTCTCTCCTATTAATGAACATATAATTCTTTAATTAGCCAGGACCTATCACCCTTGACGTTTAATGATTAAGGTCACACTTTATTCTGAAAGTCCCCTATAGGTTGCCTACAGATACTGTTAATTGTTAACAGACTACTTGCTGATTGTAAACAGCAACAGGGTTAGGGTCAGGTTTAGGATTAGGTTTAGGTTTAGGTGATTTCTAATCATTTTGCTGCTATTTGCTAGTTTTGCACAATTGTTTTTGCTGTTTGCCTCACCCTGCATTAATTTTACATTTATATTCTTACACACTTAATGCTGCCAGAATACAGTATCTGTCATAATACTTGTATGCACTCACAGGTACTATAACTGCTCCTGTTGACTGCACTGTACAGCTCTGGAAAAAAATAAGAGACCACTTGTCCTCTTGTCCTGTAAATTATTGTGCTTTTGCTCTCATTTTGGCACTCTTTGTTGCAGTCCTGTCCTGCCACACTTGTGATATCTTGTGTAGTCTTGTGGTGTTCTATTTTTGTTCTTTGTGGGTCTGTTTTTGTTCTTTGTGTTGCACCATGGTCTTGGAGGAACATAGTTTGATTTCACTGTGTACTGTGTATATGGTTGAAATGACAATAAACACCTACTTGACTTGACCTGAAGTTAAGATAATTGTTAGACTGAATAGAATTTATAGCTGCCAGAGGATTCACTTGTATTTAGGTAAATTTAATTTAGTGCAGGCAGTCTTTAGTAATTGCATCAGAGAATGTTTCATTGAGTGGGAAATTATTAAATGTTCTGTTCATGGCTGTTGGAAAGCAGCACCAAATTTTACATTTGTTCTACATTTAAGCATGGACTGATTTTTGAATGAGGCACAATACAGGACAATTAATCTGAGGTAATTTACATATCATCACGGTCAGAACAGAACCTTATTTCCCCACAACAGAAAAAATAATTGGAGACAACAAGTACAAATGTTATAGCCTTTCAATATAAGATGATTTTATTTTCACTCATTTTAGGTAATTTCTATATGTCCATTCATCATGCAGTTATAACAGTGTAAAAGGCAGCGGGTTGTCACGTCTGGTCCGTCTCGGTCACGCCCCCAAAGGAGTCCGTCATCCGAATATTGACAGCTCGGCCCTGGACGCTAAGTAATGACGTCATGTGTGGTTGTCACGTGCCTAGCCGGCCAGCTGTTAGCTCTTAGCCTTTTAGCTGGTTGCTAGGCACCGGAGAACAAGTCCACGTGTGTCAGGTTTAAGTTAAGTATGCCTCGTTTACGAGTTCATTGTTTCTGTCCTGTGATTGGTTGTCTACGTGTTTGTGTCTGGTTATAGCCAAGCCGATTCAGAGATTCAGTGCGTGGTCACCCAGACTCTTCCTACGCTTGTCTCGGGTTTGTACAGCTCATGTTTGTGTGTGCTCATGCCTATGTGTTTCTTACAGTCTGCTGAAGCCTACTGAGATCTTTGGAACACCTTCTCTGAGGACTGTTTCCATAGTGGCAGTAGGGGAACCTTCCTGTGCTAACGGCTTCAGCTTTTGGACTGGTTTCTGGCTCTGTGTGCTTCCCGCTACAGCCCGCCCCGGCTGAGTGTCCTCGCCCAGACAGCGGACACAACAGCCGGTGCACTCTGCTCAGCACGAACACTCCAAGTGGCAGTAGGAGTGCGTTCGTGCCCAGGACTTTGTATCTAAAGGCATTCCAAGCATACCTCTGTCCTCCGTGCTTCAAGTTAACGGACTCTGGACTCAAACCGATCCACTACGGTAATATAGTGGAACTAAATATGAGCCGGACGGCTCCAAACAGTATCCCGGCCGAGTAGCCGCGTGTTTTGTCTCCATGCTCTGGGCTATGTTATGTAAGGTTTAGGTTTAAGCCTCTTCACTACAGCTACGTCCCTCCTCCTATGTTTTGTGAGCTCGCAGAGCTCTTATGCTTTCTTGTTATGTAAAGTTTATGTTTAAGCCTTTTCGCTAAAGCTACATCCTTCGCTCTGTTTTGTGAGCTCGCTGAGCTCTAGTGCTTCCTTTGCTTTATTAAGAGAACTTGTGAGTATCATCAAACAGTTTTCTGCATTCTGTCCTTGCTGTGCATGCCTGCCATGACACGGGTGTTAAAAAAAAAATAGCAAAAATTGAGATACAAGGTTTTGTTCCAATAGTGATGATATGTCAGTCTGAAAGGCACATTAACAAAAAAGCCTGTTTGATAAGTTGGAAAATAGCCATGCAAAAGTATATTATGGCTGTTTTAGATTTGTTTTTAGGTGTTTTGGGTTGGTTTTGGGGGGAAAATACTAGAATAAGAGGAATACTGGCCCTTTAACTCTGCCTGTCATTTGTGCCTTTCAAGTCTCCAGGGAGTTGAATTGGTGGGGTACATCCTCGTCTTTAATAATAACCTGTCCCACTGTAGATATCCTGTTGGGCCTGAGATCTTTCTTCCTGAAGGTCTGTTATCTCTGCATTTTCCACAACAGCCCTGATTCTTCTAGTGTTGTCTTTTTCACCTGTATAGCGCTGAAGGTGAACATTCGCCTCTCTTGGCCCTTAATTGACACAATGCCACTCTGCATCAGAAGAGTAAGTACCTTGGGAAAGGTCATACGTCAGGAGAAGCGCTCAGTATCTGCTGCAGAAGGCACTTCACTCCGGAGAAGTGAGGAGTCCGCTCTGTGGCAGAGTCACAGCTGTTGTCTTTGAGGTGGATCGTGTCACTTACAAGATAAAGGCAGGATCTGCTAACATTTGAGGTGTATGAAGGTTTTATTTAAAGGACTCTGACATTTAGTTACTGAGACGGCTCTTGAAATGGCATTGGTCTTGTCTGAAGCACTGCTAAGCACTCTTCATTAAGACAGCTCCTTCATTCTCAATGGCATGTGGTCTAAGGAGGTGAAAGAACAAATGCATTGTGAGTAACACACATCTAAAGTCCTTTCAAATCTACTGGACAACGGCATGAGTCCACATGTGGATGAATGTAAAGATGGAATCAGAATCAGAGAACTTTACTGATCCCGGAGGAAATTGCTTGCTGTCTTAGATAAAATTCCTACTAGTAATAATACACTCACTGGCTACTTTATCAGGGACTTTTCTCCTGAGGCTCCACCTTGAAGGTGCACAGAGACTGTAGCTCATCTGTTGTTGCACAGTTTGCATAAGCCATCCTCTAGATCTTCATTAGTGGTCAATTTCTGACCACAGAGCCACTCTTGGAGAAATGTATATTTTTTTCTGTTGGACCACTCTCAATACTGAGGTTTATAAAAACTCTGGCATCTCCGTTAAGCCTGATACACTCATACCACCGGCACACACACTACCCTGTCTTTGCCATGTCAGCGTCACTGCTGTACTGAGAATGGTCCACTACCTGAATAAAATCTGGTCAATGGCAGTCTTGTGATCAGAAACTGTCCAATGATGAATGGGATGGGGTTTATAAATTGTTCAGCAAAAGACGAACTACAGGCTAAACATTTACTATTACGGTTGTTCTGGACTTTCCTTCTCTCTTCAACACTCAGTTGTGGTGTAAATGAAACTTGCAGCAACACTTTAATGGTTTTATGTTGCTCCAAAAGGAGTTCAGCTGTTCTGAATAAAACAGTCTTTTTCAGTACAATGTAGATCCTTATTTGCTAAGAGTATACTGAGAGAAAGAGAGAGAGAGAGTGAGAGAGATTTATATTGGCTTCATCTGCTGTTTAAGACACTTTTTATTACATATACTATATATGTATAGTAATAATCCAAACAAGTGTTCAGTAAATGTTCTGATCTGTCAGTCTGTCCAGCTTTCAAAATGAGCTGACTGAGTCCCTGGAGAGGAGCTGGGCCTCAACATCTCTTCCTCTTTCTCCCTCTCTCTCTAGATCTCTCTCGTATTATCTTTTGTTCTCTCTCTCTCTCTGTCTTTCTCTTTTTCTTTCTCTCTCTCTCTCTCTTTCTCTCTCTCTCTCTCGTTAGCGTTGGTTCTCTCTCTCTTTCTTTTTCTCTCTCTCTTTCTCTCTCTCTCTCTCTCTCTCTCTCTTTCTCTCTCTCTCTCTCTGTTCCCCCAATCCCCCCCCCCCACACACACAAACTGATGCCCACCTCAGTGCAGTGTGAGGTTGTCATAGTGCCTGTTAGTGTGAGTGTGTGTATGCGTGTGTGTGGTGGGAGTGTTTGTAGTGTAAAACTTGTACAATCAAAAGTGAAAATCTCTCCCATGTAAAAACAGTACATTAGAAAAATGAAGCAACACAGCTTGTCTGTGGGAGAAAATAGTCTGAAAAAGTAATGCATTTCATTTACTTGACTTAAACGTGTGTCATTTCCACAGGAATAAAATACAAGTATTTATTTCAATGTGAAAACTGTTGCCCTGCAGTTTACTTGGACTTGGCAGCAAATGGTGGTGTTGGGGTGTTGGTGTAATATGTTTCATATTTGTGTGGAAATCATGAACACATTTGTTGACAAGGAACTGGAAAAGGTGTGCTGCCTCAGATGTGTCCGGTGTACACGGTGTTTCAGAAACACTGGTTCCATTAGAACGCACGAGGAGTTACTAACGTCAGTGGCGGCACAACTGACAGCCAGTTGCCTCCATATGACCAGCGTGCCGACTGATATTCTGTATATACTCCACACAGCTGCAGCTGTACAGTACTGATACCATACTGCAAATGGCTTCAACAATAAGTAACAGCCATACACCATGTGTGTGTGTGTGTGATGTATGTGTGTGCACTTATGTGTAGTGGTTCTCAAATAACCAGCGGAGTCACGCAAGCTTCTTGTTGAAAGCTTAATAAAACCACTTTTGCACAGATTAAACGCATGATAGCTGTACCAGCTGCCCCACTTGGGTCCAAATGTTACACAGCGCTATAAAAAAACAAGAGTGAGGGAAAGAAGGATGGGAATAAAATGAGAGGGAGAAACTACAGAAAACTGTGACAGGAATGAAAGGAAACTGGCTTTTTTGAATAATAGAATTTTATATTAAAGTTTCAAAATGTACTTTTCACTACCCAGTCCAAACATTTTATACATGGAAACTAATTTTTTTTTTCTTTTTTTTTAAAAGCCTGTTTCAAATTTAATATAGCTGCAATGTCAAAACCGTGGATGCATTTACATATGTTGATCGGTTCAACTTACAGTAGTTTAGCTCACCATTCACACTGAAGTGACGTGGAGTGCTGCTCCGGCACACAGTCTGTAGAGGAGTAGTTGGGGTGAAAACAATTAAACGATGTGCTGTTCCTGGCTGTCGGGAAGGAAACACATCACTACAGTCTTCTGAAGGATCCATTCATCCAAAATGAGTAGGTGAAGTTTACAATTTCCCTAAGGATTTCAGTTCTAACTCAGAAACCATCAGACTGCGTTTTGAATGAGGCACAATAAACATCAGCTAGTCAGAGAAGAGGTAATTTACATAAATTAGTATTAAAGGAACAATAACAAAAATGGCCTGTTTAATACTAAGGGATAAAGAGAGTAGGGAAATCGGAAATGTGAAAATGTGCTATGAGAAGAAAAAAAAATATTTTGCCTAAAGGTGGACAAAATGTGTGAGCAAGTATAACCTTTAAAATAAAGCTGTCAGAAAGTGTTCATGCCATTGAAAAAGCAAATTTGATTCCTAAAAAAATAACCTTTCACAGGATGGTTCTTTGAAGAATCAAGGTAAATGAAATCTGAGTGTAAAGAACATTAAAGAACCTTCATGTGATACATATAATATGATCCTCCTTTCACAATGTAAGGATTTTTACCAATTACAGGGCCCATTTTTTCCCAATAAAAGAGTCTGATGTGATATGTAAATGTCATTAAAGTAAAAAAAAAAAAGTATCTTTCACTCCCTAGTCTATACTCAAATGAAAAGGTCTCTTTCTGTTTCTTGTGAGAACCAGCTCATTTGCACATACACGGCTATACAGCCAACCAGAGCAATGCTTGTTAACATATACTGGTCTTAAAGGCACAGTCATAAAAACAATTTGTGAGATTGTTAAAGGGTCATGTTAAAACAAATCTTGACTGTTTTGGTATGAAAATAATTATAAATAAAGTAAATATGTAGGAAATGGGCCATTTTGTCTTCCCTAGAAGTACATATTCATACCATGGACTATTTAGGAGCTTTTTTGGAAATTGAGTACATAACATCATATGAACTATGACGTTTAAATTTCTCTACACATGTTTGAGTTGCATTCTTGACAGTTAAGAGTCGTGGAAGCAAGATAGGAAAGTTCAGTACCTTTCAGATGCTTCTGAGAGCCACAATACATTAACATGAACCATATCTTAAACTAAATCAACAAAATCAAAGCAGGTATGTGGAAAACCTGGCTTAACACCAGGGCCGAGTCAATCAAAGGGAAAATTTAACTACCTGACTCAGCTGTCTCTGTGTGTGTGTGTGTGTTGGGCCAAAGGGGGATTCTTCTGTCCTGTTTGACTGAAGAGGGTGTCCTGGGGTCACCCAGGACTAGCAATGCTCCACCCTGACATCAGGCTGTCAGATAAAAGTGGAGGAGGAGGCCGAAAGAAGGGGGGGCAGAAAGAAAAAAAAACAGCTCTCAAGTTGTGTTTAACAAGGCTCGAGGGGAGGGAAATTTTCTCCAGATGTCGACAGGCCCCTCAGATGTGAAGCTGTAAGGGAAGTGGAGGTCATGGAGGATGAGAAGAAAAACCCGGTGCACCCCACAAACCCTCCGACAGCACTTTAATGTTGCACAAATGCTTTCGGAAATCTGGGTGAAACTTCCTCAGCCAACATTTTATTTCATAAAAGTCGGGCCGGACGTTCTGCAGCTCGAGCTGTCCCCAAACCTCTTTTATTCCTTTATTTATTGCAGGGCAACGGCTTTAAAATAAACATTTGTGTATTCCAGCTTGGCCTGCTGATTGGAAGGACCTTTAATATACATGTTGTGTAATCGATCACACGCTTACTTCATTATGCTGCTTGACCTTTACCAGTAAATTTTAACCAGAGCTTGAGAAACTCGCTGCATATCCTGGTCTTGCCTCAGCCCAGAGAAGAAGCCGGGGTGTTTCCTGTTAGATTATCTCTGTGTTTTTATGTGTGAGACACGGCACCTGCATTGCCGTCACGTCCTGAGTTTTGTGTGTAAACTTTGTGTGTTAACTGCGCAGCTCAGTGCCGACATGGGGGACTTATCTATCCGGCTGTGTGTTTGAGATGCTCACCAGTGTGTCAACATGCTGGGCTTATCTAACTGCCCATCTATGGTTAAGACCAGTAAGCCGAGCACACACAGGCATGCACACATATGCACGCGCACACACACACACAGACTTGTTTTTATACAAAGCCAGGACATTTCTTCTTGCTCTCTCTCTCCCTCTCTCCCTGTATATATATATATATATATATATATATATAGTTCTACAAATAGTACCCCTTATGGGTCAAAAGGTCAAGACCTCCTCAGGACCACCAGTGAACAGGTACTATTTGGGTGGTGGATCATTCTTAGAACATTGACACTGACATGGTAGTGGCATGTTAGTGTGAGAGTGTGTGTGTGTGTGTGTGTGTGTGTGAGTGTGTATGCGTGTGTGTGTGTGTGGATCACCCACTGCAGTGCTGACATAGTTTTTTAACCCTGTTCACTTACTGTTCACTCTATTAAACTCACCTAACCTGTCGGTCCACCTTGCAGACCTGAAGTCATCTGATGCTACACAGTTTTTCTTGGTCATTCTCTCATCCTGCATCAGGGGTCAGTGGACACTGCTGGTTAGATATTTTTGGTTGGTGGACTATTCTCAGCTCTGAAGAGACACCGAGGGGTTTAAAAACTCAATACTCACATGCACACACACACACACACAATCCACCACCCAAATAATCCCTGCTCACTGGTGGTCTTGTGGGGGTCCCGACCATTGATGAACAGGCTAATGGGGGCTAATAAATGATGCAGAAAAACAGATGGACTACAAAATGCAAAATGCACCTTTATGATGAGTGGAGGCAAAAAAATGAACAATGAGTGTAGATACAAGGTTGAAGTAAATAAAGCATATGCATCTCCTATGCAGGTGGTGTTTTGGAAATAGCAACTAAATAGCAACTAAAAAATGTAATGTTTTATACATACATATTTGTATGTAACAATAACAATATTACTACTGCTGCTACTACTACTACTGCTAATAATAATGATAATAGGTATTAAACATAGTCACTGTTTGAATAAAACCTTCAAAATAGAAACTATATACAAGAAAAACATCAAGCTATGATGTAAATTTATGTAAAAATATTTTAAATAACTGTGGACTTTACTATTGGCCCATTCATCATTTAATACGAATGTCAACAGCAGCTAGTATTTTCAAATTATGTAAAAAAGTTAAAAAAAAAATGGAGACACAAGGTTTTGTTCATACAGCATCCAATATGTAGCACTTCACTGAAGGTCAGTATTTGTAAAACTCCATGAAACCCAACAAACCCCACAAAAGAATTTTTTAAAAACTTATTCATATGGGCATCAATTATAACACTTCCTGAGGAGAAATACCATCAAAAATTCAAAACCAGCTTTTATGACAACTGATTCTTATAGGAATAAACATTTATTAATATCTTTGCAGGTTTTTGTCTGTTGTCATCAAAGGCTGATGTAAACTCTCTAATCTGAACCCTAAACATAATGCTAATACTAAGTTAGGAGATTTTTTGGTCCAGGTTAACTTGT